>CAUYLG010078864.1:0-10436 GCA_963573385.1 Cacajao melanocephalus | reverse complement strand
ACCAGGCTGAATTCCCCATGAGTCCTGTGACCTCAGCCCACGCGGGGACCTACAGGTGCTATGGCTCACGCAGCTCCAATCCCTACCTGCTGTCCCTGCCCAGTGACCCCCTGGAGCTCGTGGTCTCAGGTGAGGCCCCTGACCCTGTCCTCTCTGAGCTCAAAGGCTCAGCTCAGGCCCTGCCCCCAGGAGAGCTCTGGGCTGGGATGGAGGGAGGGGGGTCTGAAGGAGGCTCAGCCAGAGGGGCCTCAGCCCTCAGAGGGAAGGAGGACAACGGGGCCCTCCCAGGCATACCCACCCTCAGTGGCATCACCAGCATCATGAAGAGGAGAGGCGGTGGGGGAGGGGACTGGAGGGCCACAGGGCCGATGTGGAGAAACTTTGTTTGACGTGCAGGCTTCAGGCAAGGCCCAGCTCCTCAACCTCCTCTCACTCTTTACCCAGGACCCTTCTGGGGCCCCAGCCCCCCACGCACCAGTCCCACCTCCACACCTGGTGAGTGACTGAGGCCTCTTGTCTGGGAGGGAGCACAGCCTCCCCCAGGGCAGTCCCGAGTCTCCCAGAGGATCCCGTTCCCCTCAAGGACTCAGCGCAGGCTTCCTCCAGGAGCTGGGCAGAGACAGACGGGGGCACAGGCTCCCAGGGGCTCTGAGGCTGGGCTGCTGAGGGGTTAGTGCTCGAGGTAGAGGGAGATGTTGGGGCCCAGCCTGGGGTAGGAGCAGCCGGGCTGACGTTGGGAGAAGGACAGCCCTAGCCCCCACCTCTGTGTCCTGACCCAGGAGGCCCTGGGGACCAGTTTGTCACTCCCCCGGATTCAGATCCCCAAAGTGGTGAGTGAGGGTCTCTGAGTGGCAGCTGGCCAGGGTCTAGGGGAGGCAGGGGTGGGTTCTGTCATTGGATTAAGGTTCCTCTGGAGATGGTGATGTGGACAGGCCCCTCCCCTGTTTGGGCCTCAGTTTCTCCAAGTGTAAAGGAGAGAGGCCTGCATGGGTGGGAAAGTTCCTTTCAGCTCTGACTCCCAGCTGTGACCTCCTGGGAGAGGAGGCCACCTAGGGAAGCCTCCCAGACCCGATTCCTCAGGGGCCTGTCCTGTCCCACCTGCAGCAGTGACGGTGACGGTGACCTGGGGCAGGGGACGGGAGCAGGGCCGTGGTTCAGGAGGTCAGGCTCTTTCCCTGCAGCTCCGGGGCTCAGCTCAGGTGCAGGGAACAAGGGCTGCAGGTCAGACTCCTGGGTTCCCTTCCCAGCTCTGCCACTGCCTAGCTGGGGGCCGTGGGGCAGGCGACTCCCCTCTCTGAGCCTCAGTTTTTCATCTGTAAAGTGGGTGGGATGGTTGTGTCAATTCCATGGTGCATGACCGTTGTGGGGGTTGGAGGTGGTGAATAAGAGGCCGAGCAGTTACCTGCACACAGTAGGCGCTCAATCAGTGACATTACCCTATTCCTGACGTCATTGTGCTCAAGGTCTGGGAAAGCACCTGGGGGTTGTGACTGGGGCCTCAGTGGCCTTTGCCCTGCTGCTCTTCCTCCTCCTCCTTTTCCTCGTCCTCCGACATCGACGTCAGGGCAAATGCTGGAAGTTGGGTGAGTACAGAAGCGGGGACCTGGTGGGCTGACCAAGGGTGGGCCCAGGGCACCAGCCAGAGGGAATCCAAACTGCTGGGAAAATGCAGCTTTGAGAAACTGTTCTAGAATTTCTCACCAGGCAAATTGAGAAAGCACTTACTGTCAGTCCCCACATACAAATGTAAAGTGTCCTTCGGGCTCTCTCCATCTTATGAGACATTTGGAGCATGGAAGCAGGAGTGTTTCCAGGTTTCCTTCGTTATCTTCGAGCTGCGTGTGCAGGGCAGGTGTTCCCAGGGCTGAGACTCTGTCCTTCACGCAGCCCAGAGAGAGGCTGATTTCCAACATCCTGCAGGGGCTGTGGAGCCAGAACCCACAGGCAGAGGCCTGCAGAGGAGGTAATTCTGCCTGAAGACCCCAGACTCCCACCCACCCCGGCCCATACACTGCTCCTAAAGCTCCTGTGTCCTCCCCTAGATCCAGCCCAGCTGCCGACACCCAGGAAGAAACTCTCTGTGAGTGACAGGAAGAGGTGACCAGCCAGTGGGGAGATGGTGGCCTGCAGTTTCCATAGCAATGGGGAAAGGGCACAGGCTGGAAAGGGTCTGGGGCTCAGGGTGACATGATCTCACCCCACACTGTGGGACCTCGGGACATCACAGCCCCTCCCTGGATCTCAGCCGCCCCATCTGGGAGCTGGGCAGGGGCTGGCAGGGCTGAGAGGTACCAGGGAACCTTCCCAGGAGATAAACCCCTTGCTCTGCCCCAGCAGATGCTGCCGTGAAGGGCACACAGCCTGAGGACGAGATGGAGCTGGACACTCGGGTGAGACCCCGCCCCTGTCCTAGGCACCACAGGCCTCCTGGTGCCAGATCTAACCCAGCAGGACTTCTCTGTCCTCCTTCCCCAGCTCTCAGCACCGTCCAGGGTGGACCCTCCATGTCTAGCACACTGCTTCCCGCCTGCTGTGACCTCACTCTCTCCTGGTGTCCTGGGACCTCGTGGCCTCCTCCTGGGTCCCCTTCCTGCTCCTTGTCCTCTGTTTGGCCGTCTGGTTGTTAGAGTGCTCCCCAGGCCTCAGGAGGATGAGGAATAAATGAACCACCCCGGTGCCCTGGGCTCCCCTTCATTCATTCACCCAGCGAGTGTTCCCAGGAGCTCACTGTGGATCCGGCTCCCCATGGGAGCTACAGACGCAGCAGGGAGCAAAGCCGCCCCCACCCTCCTGAGCTCACCTCATGGTGGGAGACAAAATGCAAATAAATGCACAGTGTCCAGGAGTGCGACGTACTGTAAGGAAAATAAACCAGGGAAAGGGCAGAGAGTGCAGGGCAGTGGGGCCAGTCTGGATGGTAAGGGGAGGGCTGTCTGGTCAGCTGTCATCTGAGAAGCCTGGATGGAGAGGGCCACACCATCCTCTAATGGACGAGCCCCTGCAGGCAGAGGAAACAGCAGTGCAAAGGCCCTGAGGCAGCAGTGAGCTCTTGCGGGAAGGTGGGCGTGAGGCTGAAGCCAAATGGGCAAGGTCAGAGTGAGGAGGAGAGGCCAGAACCGCAGGGAGGGAGCAGCCAGACCCCCACGGCCTTAGCACGTCCCTGAGATTCCATCAGGAAAGGGATGTAAATGGATCACTCTGGGAACAGTGGGGAAAATTCACTCCAGGGGTCAGGGGGATTCAAGGACAACCCCCCACCACTGTCTTTCCAGCAGACCCCACATGATGAAGACCCCATGCAGTGACCTATGCTAAGGTGAATCACTCCAGACCTAGGAGAGAAATGGCCTCCCCTCTTTCCCCTGTGTGGGGAATTCCTGAACACAAGGACACACAAGCAGAAAAGGACAGGCAGGACAGTCAGGCAGGTCCTTTCCTCTCTCTCACCCCCACCACATTCCTTCCCTCTCATTCTCCCCCCTCTGCAGGCTGCTGCATCTGAAGCCCCCCAGGATGTGACTTATGCCAAGCTGCACAGCTTGACCCTCAGACGGGAGGCAACTGAGCCTCCTTCGTCCCAGGCAGGGGAGCCTCCAGCTGACCACAGCATCTATGCCACTCTGGCCGTCCACTAGTCCAGGGAGGACCCAGACTCTACACCCCATGAAGACTCAGGACCCCAGAAGACATGGAAGCTGCCCCCAGTGGCCACCATTGAACCCCAGCCAGCCTGAACCCCTAACATAGACCTCCAGAAGATTCTGGGAACTTTGGGAGTCACCTGATTCTGCAAAGATAAATAGTATCCCTGTATTATCAAAATAAAGAGGCAGACCTCTCAGTTCACAATGAGTTAACTGGTAAAACAAAACAGAAGTCTGAAAATGTTTTTAAATTGATTGATCACGTAAATATTACACATCAAACCAATGACATGGGAAAATAGGAGCTTCTAATGAGGACAAACAAAAAATGGAGAAAAAGTAATAAAGTCAAAAAGTTTATTCTTGAAAACATTAATGATACATGAATCTTGGCCACATTGAGGAAAATAAAAAAGAGCAGGCACACATTTCCATACAGGAACAAAATAGGAGGCAGCACTACAGATCCTACACACAGCTTTACAAAGGTGAAAGAAAACTGAGGAATTCTGCACTGACATAACAGAAAATGCAGATGAGATAGATGAAATATTCAAAACTACAGTTTATTTAATGAATTTAAGCATAAATAGAAAATCTGAATCATCATATGTAAACATATATAAAATGTATTAATCCTGTAATTGAAGATGTTCCCACAAAGTAAATGTCACTTCAGGAAGGTTTGTTGGTGGCTTTTTCAAACTCTTTTGCACTCAAGAAACACACACACACACACACATGCACACACACACATGCACTCACACACATCACACCCCAAACTTGCATAAATTTTCCCTGAGAATTTGTATATATTTACACAAATAAATTTTATCAGACTAGGAACAAATTGATACCAAAACCTGACAAGGAAACTACAAAATGGGAAAATCATAGAAGATCTCTCAAAGAAATTTAAATCCCTTAACAAGTATTAGCAAGTAAGATTCATGTCTCTATAAAATAGACAATATATCATGACCACACTGGTTTTTATTATTTTTTTACTTTGTTTATGAAAAGCAAGGGTAGCTCAGGGGAGTGATAGCAGGGGGTGGGGAGGTTGGGGAGGGATAACATTAGGAGAAATACCTAATGTAGGTTACGGGGGGATGGAGGCAGCAAACCACCATGGTATGTGTATACCTATGTAACAATCCTGCAAGATCTGCACATGTACCCCAGAACTTAAAGTATAATAAAAAAAACTCAATGTAATTCAATATTTTAACAAAATTAACAAAAATTATCAACTCAATAGACAAAGCTTTTGTCTTAGCCCTTTTTCATATACATGCTGACCATTTGTATGTCTTCTTTTGAGAAATGCCTGTTAAGCTCCTTTGCCTGTGTTTCAAGTAGTTTTTGGTTTCTTGCTGTTTTGTTGTTTTAATTCCTCATATATTTTTTAATATTAACCCTTTGTCAGGTATAGAGCATGAAAACTATTTTCTCCCATTTCTGCATTGTCTCTGTATTCTGTTGTTTGCTGTGCAGAAGCTGTTTAGTTTGAAGACACATCCTTTGTCTGTTTTTGCTTTTGTTGCTTGTGTTTTCAGGGTCATATCCAAAAAACCTTGCCCAAACCAACTTTTTGAAGGTTTTCTTCCACCTGTTTTGTATATGGGATAAGATAAGAGTTCAATTTCATTTTCTTCATATGAATATTCCAGGATGTGACCTGTGCCCAGCTGCCCAGCTTGACCCTCAAACAGGAAATAACGAAGCCTCCTTCCTGCCAGGAAAGGGAACCTTCAGCTGAGCTAAGCATGTATGCTGCTCTGACCACCCATCTGCCCAGGAAGGATCCAGACCACCACACTCCATGGAGACTCACTTCTCCCAAGACCAGTTATTCAAAATGACTGCCCTTTCTCTATTATATGTTCTTGGAAACTTTGTTGAGAATCAACTCATCATAAACGTGTGTGTTTCATTCTTTGTTTTCATCCTTGTTGCATTGATCACTGTACCCGTTTTTATGCCAGTTCCATGCTGCCTTGATTGCTGTAGCTTGGTAAGATACTTGGGGATTCCATAGTGTGATGCCTCCTTTTTCCCTTTGCTCCAGATTGTTTTGGCTATTTGGGGTCCTTTTGTAGTCCCACTCAAATTTTAGGATTGTTTTTCTACTTCTGTGGAAAATGACCTTGGAATTTTGATAGGGATTGCACTGAGTCTGCAGGTATAAATTTTTTTTAAGTTCCAGGGCACATGTGCAGGACGTGCAGGTTTGTTACATAGGTAGGAAAGTGCCATGGTAGTTTGCTGCACCTATCAACCCATCACCTAGGTATTAAGTCCAGCATGCATTAGCTCTTTTTCCTAGTGCTCTCTCTCCCTTCATTCCCCACTCTTCCCCCACAAGCCCCAGTGTGTGTTGTTCCCCTCCCTGTGTCCATGTATTCTCATTGTAATATAAACATTTTAACAATATTAATTCTTGCAGACCATGAACATAAGCTGCCTTCTGATTTATATAGGTCTTCTTCAATTTAATTCATCAATATTGTGAAGTTTTCTGTGCAGAGATATTCAACCTCCTCGGTTAAATTTAATTCTATTTTTTTTTTAGCTATTACAAGTGGAATTTTTCTTTTGATTTCTTTCTGGATAGTTTGTTTTTAGTGTATACAGATGCTACTGATTTTTGCATGTTGATTTTGTATCCCACAACTCTACTTAATTCATAGATTAGTTCTAAAAGTTGTTTGGTTGAGTCTTCAGGGATTTTTATATATAAAATCATGTCAACAAGCAGAGACAATATCACTTTTTATCTGATTTGAGTGCTTTTGTGTATTTTATTGCCTAATTGCTCTGTCTAGGACTTCTATTATGCTGAATAGAAGGGGTGAGAGTACATATTTTTGAGCAAGGATTCTTCCATCCTCTTCCTTTGGAAAGGACAGGTTTTAATTGCACTCTGGCTGAACTCCTAGCACTTCTCGTGCACGTGCGTGTTCAGCCCTCGGTCAGCCTCATTGGAAAGGGGCCAACTAAGGAAGGCACCAGGTATATTTGCTGCTAAGTCCTGGCCAAAGGCAGTGGATGACAGATGATTATTTAAATAAAGAGCAGCTTTCCTTTCAAAATCAGAGTGCTAACCCACCCACTATCCCTAAGGCTTGAGGGCAGGACCACAGAAGAAGTAGGAGAAAGGTTCTGAGAACTAAACAAGGGGCACTGAGGCAGAAATGAATCAAGGGCTCTATCCAGGGAGACATGGAGGGGACTGTTAGAAAATAATACCAAAAAAGGGAAGCTCAAGCCGAGAACTGTTTAGTAGAAAGAAAACCCACTACCCAGGGTCAGTGGGGTTGTGTTTTCTTCCTCTATTTCTCTGCGTTTCTGCACTATACACAGTGATATTGCTGTCACTATCTCAGCCCTGCAGGCTTGTCAGAGCCCAGTGACCCCCTGGAGCTGGTGGTGACAGGTAAGAGGACACTCAGGGTTCCCTAACCTCAGGAAGGGGGTTGGCTCTCAGGAGCACCTCCCCTCTCACAGCCCAGCCCTGCGGAATGATGTGGAAGGTGTGAACCCCATTTAACATGTTGCCTACTTCTCTCCTAGGATTCTACAGCATACCCACCCTCTCAGCCCAGCCCAGCCCTGTGGTGACTTCAGGAGGTAAGGTGACCCCATTGTGTCCCTCACAGCTGGGATTTAACAGGTTCATTCTGACTGAGGAAGGCAAACACAAGCCTTCCAAAACAGTCCAATGAACAGTTCCAAGCCCGGACTTGCCTATTAAACTTTTTACTCCTTAAAGCCACTCCACGTGTGTCCGTGTCATTTCATTTAAACCAATGTGAGACCAAACACCCTGGTGTTCCTCCAGTCATCGAAACCGTATCATTTTTGTGTGTTGGCCGGGAAAGGGAATTCATTCATCAGACTGGTGAGTATGGACCCAATCTCAACCTTAAATCTGTCCTTTAATCTCAAGGTTTTCTTCCAGCCATCCTGTCACCAAATTTATTTCTCTCTCTATCCATGGTCTCTTTCTCTCTCTGTGTCTAATGTGCTGGAATCTTTACAGTTCAGGAAAACAGGTCTGTTTTCCTGGACTGTAAAAAAAAAATGCAAATTGCAGCAGCAGTGACTTATCAGATATCTCTCTCTATGGTTTCGCTGGCGAGAACATGGTATTTCTAAGCCAACAGTGGTACCTAGTAGAAATGGAAATCCTCTTCATAAGACACATTGTTGGTCCTTTGCTGTACACTGAAGTCTCCCTTCACACCACTAAAAAACAGGCTCTAAGTTACTTCTGCAAATGGGAGAGCTCTGTTTTCAACAGTTAGGATTAAAATGTTTTCTGCAGCTATATTGTGGTCCCAATATTTTCCCATCTGTAGAAAAACAGCCATTCGGTTTCTACGTTCTTTTAAGGCACGTATTCTGTCTTCAATTAAGACAGTTCTTAATTAGTAAAGGAATTTTTAGTTCAAAAGTTAACCAAAACAATTTTTCCAAGGGTAAATTCTTTAGCAAGGGCCATAATAACAGGCAATCTAGCTCACTGCCTTTGTTAAAGGAGTCTTGACGAAAGGCAACACCGTCTCTCCAGAAATTCATTTTTCAGGAAGCCAGGCAAATCACACAGGTTCAGAAAGCCAAAAGAAAATCACACAAGGCAAATAAGCTAAGGTTGCATGAGTAAGAGTGGTTAGTCCCATCACTTAGTCCATCTGGTTTCACAGCTTGCAGAACCGTGCCTTCAACCATGGGTGGCACATTTAACATGGTGCCAGGATCCAGAAACCAGGAAGGGGAAACAGTCAGAGGACACTCCCTGTCGTCTCCTCCACTCTGGGTCATATGGAAAGGAAGGAAACTAAAAGAATGCTTTTATTCTCACTTCTCTTTTTTTTTCAGATGATTGTTACCATTTTTTTAAAAATTGTATTTGGGCTCTAGGGTACATGTGCACGTCCTGCATCCTGCAGGTTGTTGCATAAGTACATACATGCTATGGTGGTTTGCTGTTTCCATCCCCACCCCCACCATTGCCTACATCAGGCATTTCTCCCGGTGTTATCCCTCCCCCTCCTCCCCACCCCGCCATGTTCTCTCCCATCCCCCAACCCACCCCTGTGAGTGTTGTTCCCTTCCCTGTGCCCAAGTGTTCTCATTGTTCAACACTCGCCTATAAGTGAAAACATGCGGTGTTTGGTTTTCTGTTCTTGTGTCAGTTTGCTGAGAATGATGGTTTCTAGGTTCATCCACGTCTCTACAAAGGACACGAACTCATTGTTTTTTATGGCTGCATAGTATTCCATGGTGTATATGTGCCGCATTTTTTTGTTCAGTCTATCATTGATGGGCATTTGGGTTGGTTCCAGGTCTTTGCTATCATAAACAGTACCGCAATGAACATATGTATGCATGTGTCTTTATGATTGAACAATTTATAATCCTGTGGGTATACACCCAGTAATGGGATTGCAGGGTCAAATGGAATTTCTATTTCTAGATCCTTGAGGAATTGCCACACTGTCTTCCACAATGGTTGAACTAATTTACACTCCCACCAACAGTGTAAAAGTGTTCCTTTTTCTCTACATCCTCTCCAGCATCTGTTATCTCCAGATACTTTAATGATTGCCATTCTAACTGGCATGAGATGCCATCTCAATGTGGTTTTGATTTGCATTTCTCTAATGACCAATGATGATGAGCATTTTTTCATATGTTTGTTGGCTGCATATTTGTCTTTTTTTGAAAAGTGTCTATTCATATCCTTTACCCACTTTTGAATGGGTTTGTTTGTTTTTTTCCTGTAAATCTGATTTAGTTCTTTGTAGATTCTGGATATTAGCCCTTTGTTTGATGGGTAGATTACAAAAATTTTTCCGCATTTGGTTGGTTCCCTGTTTACTCTAATGATTGTTTCTTTTGCTGTGCAGAAGCTCTTAAGTTTAATTAGGTCCTATTTGTCTATTTTGGCTTCTGTTGCCATTGCTTTTGGTGTTTTAGTCATGAAGTCCTTGCCTGTGCCTGTGTCCTCAATGATTTTGCCTTGGTTTTCTTCTAGGGTTTTTATGGTGTTAGTTCTTGTGTTTAAATCTTTAATCCATCTGGAGTTAATTTTTGTATAAGGTGTAAGGAAGGAGTCCAGTTTCAGCTTCCTGCAGATGGCTAGCCAGTTTCCCCAACACCATTTATTAAACAGGGAATCCTTTCCCCATTGCTTGTTTTTGTCTGGTTTGTCAAAGATCAGATGGTTGTAGATGTGTGGCGTTGCTTCCAAGGCCTCTGTTCTGTTCCATTGGTCTATATCTCTGTTTTGGTACCAGTGCCATGCTGTTTTGATTACTGTAGCCTTGTAGTGTAGCTTGAAGTCAGGTAGCGTGATGCTTCCAGCTTTGTTCTTTTTGCTTAGGATTGTCTTGGCTATGCGGCCTCTCTTTTGGTTCCATATGACATTTAAGGTGGTTTTTTCCAGTTCTGTGAAGAAGGTCAATGGTAGCTTGATGGGGATAGCATTGAATCTATAAATTACTTTGGACAATATGGCCATTTTCACGATATTGATTCTTACTAACCATGAGCATGGAATGTTTTTCAATCTGTTTGTGTCCTCTCTTATTTCCTTGATCAGTGGCTTGCAGTTCTTGAAGAGATCTTTCATCTCCTTTGTTAGTTGTATTCCTAGGTATTTTATTCTCTTTGTAGCAATTGTAAATGGGAGTTCGCTCATGATTTGGCTCTCTGTTTGTCTGTTATTGGTGTATAGGAATGCTTGTGATTTCTGCACATTGATTTTGTATCCTGAGACTTTGC
>CAUYLG010078863.1:0-77416 GCA_963573385.1 Cacajao melanocephalus | reverse complement strand
GCTAGGCCTTCCCGGGTTCAGCTGTGCTTACTGTGAAACTCTCAGTCCTCAGCGCTTCCAATTGCTGTTCTCCTTGTGGGGATGGGACCAGCTGAGCCCGACTCAAAGGGCACCCAGTCCCGTATACTCCGCACTGAGAAGTGCCGCACCGCGCTGGGGCGCCGGCAAAACAGCCGCGCCAGCCAAAAGAGTCACACTGGTGAACCGTGTGGCTCCTCCACTGGGTAGCTCCCAGTTTGTGGGCAACAGAAATTCATCTGAAATTGCGGCGTCCACTTGCTCTCTGCGCTTTCACTGGGAGCTACAATCCTGAGCTGTTGTTAATCGGCCATCTTGGATCTCTTTCCCTAAAGAGTATACGCTTAATTGGCTATACATTACAATTTTAAAATCACAACCCAGGGAAAAACATAAAAAAAGAACAAAAAATAAATAAAACTCACAACCAAAGGGCTGTTAAATACTGAAATGACTATGAAAAACAAGTGTAAATAAACAAAACCTATAAGGTAAAAAAAAAAAAAAATTGATGTGAAACAAAATGTCAATGTAGAGAAAAGAAATCTAAGTGAATGGAAGGAGGAATGAACACTTGCAGAGGATATGCAAAAACCATAGCAGAGAATGGAGCACAAATCAAAAGGAGAAGATTAGAAGAATGATCTGAAGGCATGTTTTGATTATATACAATTGACAATAACAAAATTACTAACTGCATTTTTAAACACTAGGGCATCTTGTTGAAAGGATTGGTCCTTATTCTGGAAGAAAGCAACTAATGTGAACTCTTCTGGGAAAACAATATAAAACAAGCTAGTTATACTATTTTAACTTTACAGAGAAGTGCCTGTAATGAGTTTACAATACATACAATCTACAGAAATAGTTTCAAATTGCAGGAGGGCCAATTTTCCTCCTACTTAGAGCTCGTTTTGTTTTGTTTTTTTCTCTCAACAAGATTGGCTTTCTTTTGGATGGCTGCAATAATCAAAAGACATTCAGGGAGATAAAATGCCCTGGCAATGGATTTTTTTTTTTCCCTACAGACAGGGTCTTGTGCTGCTTAGGCTAGAGTGCAGTAGTGCAATCATAGCTCACTGTAGTTCCAACCTCCTGGCTCAAGTAATCCTCCTGCCTCAACCTCCCAAGAAGCTGGGACTACAGGTGCATGCCACCACACCCAGATAATTTTTATTTTCTTTTTTTGAGATGGAGTCTCACTCTGTCACCCAGGCTGGACTGCAGTGGCACGATCTTGGCTCACTGCAACCTCTGTTTGCCGGGTTAAAGTGATTGTCCTGCCTCAGCCTTTCCAGTAGCTGGGATTACAGGCATGCGCCAGCACGCCCAGCTATTTTTTTTGTTTGTTTGTATTTTTTAGAGATAGGGTTTATTCATGTTGGCCAGGTTGGTCTCAAACTCCTGACTGTAAATGATCCGCATAACTCGGCCTCCCAAAGTGCTGGGATTACAGGTGAGAGCCACTGTGCCCAGCCCCATTTAATATTTCTTAAAATATTTTTTCTTAGAGACAGACTCTCAATATGTTATCCAGGTTGGTCTTGTACTTCTGGCCTCAAGTGATACTCCTGCCTCAGTTCCCAAAGTGCTAGGATTACAGGCATGAGCCACCACTCTTGGATGAATTTTTAAAGTAAAGTCATGCCAATGTCATGACAGGGACACATTCTGGAAAATGTGTCATTAAGTGATTCTGTCTTTAAGTGTGTGAACATCAGAGTGTACTTACAAACTCGGATGGCCTAGCCTCCTACACACCTGGGCTGTGTAGCATAGGCTATTGCTCCTAGATAGCAAATCTGCACAGCATGTTATTGTACTAAATAATGCAGGAAATTGTAACAGAATGGTAGGTATTTGTGCATCTGAATATATCTAAACATAGAAAAGGTACAGTAAAAATGCAATATTATAATCTTATGGGACTGCTATCTTATATGTGGTCTGTTATCAACTGGAAAGTCACTATGGCATACACGACTGTACAGGCAAACTCATGGCTTTAAGACCCCTCAGTGAAGAAATGCTGGGAAAGGACACTGCAGGAAAATCAAGAAGGAGTCTGCAGAATTAATTTGGGGGATTTCAGCATTAAAGGGAAGGCCAGCATTCCAGTGTAAGACTCTAAGAGGGAGAGTTGAGTGCAGATGGTTTTGGGGGATGCTTTTGGAGATACACCTCTACAAAGACGGAGGTGGGACAGGACATTACAACTGCAAGCAAGGCCTCCACCACTTCTACCAGGAGCTCTGGAGCTGGGATGGCTTTTTTCTTCTTCAATATTTAATAGCCTTTGCAAAATTGTCTCATATTGAGGCAAGGAGTAAGGCCTTTGTATCCACATCGGCCCTCTAGGGGAGGGTAACTGGATAAGGTAGTTATCCGTAGGTAAAGGCAGTGTCCTATGAGGAACACAGCTGTGAGCCAGCGGCACCAGCCTCCCTTCCCAGCACCCAGGGTCCTCTGTTGCCCAGGTGTCCACAGATTCTCTTTTTTATTGAGATGTTACACAGAGTAAAGTGTACAAATATTAAATTCATGGCTCTATGAATTTTTATGTATGAATACTCATATAATTCCCATTCAAATTAAGGTACCCCAGCAGGCTGTCCCATGTCCCCTCGATAACCATTCCCACAAATGCAATCATGTCTATGACCATATACTGGTTTTGCCAGTGGAAATATCTAATATATACTCTCTTGGGTCTTGCCATCCTGACTTAATGTGCCTAATGTGATTCAAGTATGCTGCTATGCATAGCAATAATTTATTGTTACTGCTGTGTAGTAATATTGAGTGAATATACCACAGTGTGCCCATTCTAGTCATAATGAGTATTTGAATTATATCGTTTCGACTATTATTAATAATGCATCTATGAGCCCTCACGTACATGTCTCTGGATGGAACATTACCTCAATTTTGTTATGTATCAAAGAGGAATTTCAAGATACAGAAATGTTTAGCCTTAGTAGATACTGTCGAACAATTTTTCAAGGTAGTTATACCAGTTTACAATCCCACCACAATCTTTCAAGCCAGAAAAGGTGCATTTAAATCATTTCTGCAGGAGGGACTAAAAATATGTTCACCCCCATCTGTACTAAAAATACAAAAATTAGCTGGGTGTGACGGAACATACCTGTAGTCCTAGCTATTTGGGAGGCTGCGGTAGGAGGATCACTTTAGCCCAGGAGGTTGAGGCTGGTAGTGAGCTATGATCCTTCCACTGCACTCCAGCCTGGAAAACAGCACAAGACCCTGTCTCTGAAAAAAAAAAATAGAGTACAAAGAGTACAATTATGGATAAACTTATTCTTGACAAAAATGCATTCCAATGGAAATATTGTAATGCCACATATATATACATTATATATATATATATATATATATATATATATATTTTTTTTTTTTTTTTTTTTTTGAGATGGAGTCTTGCTCTGTCACCCAGCCTGGAGTGCAATGGCATGATCTTGGCTCACTGCAACCTCCATCTTCTGGGTTCAAAGGATTTTCCTGCCTCAGCCTCCTGAGTAGCTGGGATTACAGGTCACGCCACCATGCCTGGCTAATGTTTTTGTATTTGCAGTAGAAATGGGGTTTTCCCATGTTGGCCATGGTGGTCTCGAACTCCAGATCTCAAGTGATCCACCTACCTCGACCTCCCAAAGTGCTGGGATTACAGGTGTGAGGCACCATGCTTGGCCCATAATGCTATATTAAGTCAAGAAAGCAAAATGCAGATTATGATATTATTTTGTCTAAAATTCTTCCCATACTTTTATAAACAAGAGTGTGAAAAGATGTACGCCAAAATAATAACAGTGGTTAAGATGTAGTTTGCAAGTAATGTGTAAGATTCTACCACCTCCCCTAAATGGCTCGGAGAAAGAACTAGAGCTATCAACAACTTATTCAGGAAGCTATTTTTCAACATAGGTTAAAACTCCATTCTTTGAGATAACATTGTTTTAATCACCTGTATGCATGCCACCTTCTGGAAGCAAGGAGTATTTCACCATTAAAAGACAACAGTAGAACTTGGTAATAAAGCTGAAATTGGAATTGTTTATAAAAACCATTTTTAATTTAACATTTAATTTTGAAGCTTATAGATCACAAGCAGGGTTGTTAGACCAGAGGAGGGGCCAATTTAATATAATAAAAGATGATGGGTTATATCCTTATCCTAAATAAGTTGGTCATTGAAAAACATCATCTTGTTATTTTATTTTATGTCCTCTGTAGGTCAGAAGAAAATGCTATTTTTAAAATAGTAGAAGGCCGTCCAAAAGAAAGCTTTCAGAAAATGAAAAAATAAAAAATACTGCAATATTTGAATGCTCAAACATGATGAAACATTACATTCCTACTTTTCCCCTCTAAACCAGAGCTAATTTAAAATATTAAAATAATGTCTTTATTCTCAAGCAATGTAAGTATTCAGAAATACAAACTCAATTTGATCTATGAATCAATATAGCTATGTCCCAAAAATGAAGCAAAGTAGGAAAAAAAGCATGTTGCAGAATTACATTTATAGTGTGAGAATATGCCCACATAAAGTGGGTCTCAGCACAAAGCAACAGGGTCCATAGAAATGGATGGAGAAATAGAAAAGGGTGAAATGATAGCTAGAAGGACTGCCTTTGAGGAGGCAGGAGAAAGAACCAAAGTTGCACCGCAGCCAAAAGAAACTTTATGTTCTTAAGTGAGAATGAATCTATAACTTATATAATTTACCACCAATTAGAAATGCAAAAATAAGAGAACTACTGCCTGCAAGAAAACAAAAACCAACAGAAACCCAAAACAACAAAACCTTGTTATATACTTGAAACTATCAGTATTTTGTGATTTAGCAGATGCAATATATATTTCCTACAATGACAGCAGCACTGAACCGTGTCATCTATTTTTCTGTGTTGCAGTCCTGTGTGTGTGTGTGTGTTGCCAAACACATAAGAAAGTATGCGGGAAATGCACAGCTCTAGTTTGCAACATACTTTCAACTACAGTTTCCTCATGGATAGCATTGCTTGTCTCAGTTCTCTGGCATTAATAATCAAAAAATATTAATGCCTGTGATCTATAGGAATGAGGTCCCATGGCAGATGTAAAGATTCTTTCTTTTCTTTTTTTTGAGGTGGAGTTTCACTTCTGTCACCCAGGCTGGAGTGCAATGGCATGATCTTGGCTCACTGCAACCTCTGCCTCCTGGGTTCAAGGGATTCTCCTGCCTCAGCCTCCTAGGTAGCTGGCATTACAGGCACACGCCACCACGCCTGGCTAATTTTTGTATTTGTAGTAGAGATGGAGTTTCACCATCTTGGCCAGGCTAGTCTTGAACTTCTAACCTCAGGTGATTCGCTGGCCTCAGCCTCCCAAAGTGCTGGGATTATAGGCATGATCTACCACGCCCAGCCAAGCTTCTTTCTAAAGAAGCTAACTTGGAATAATTAAGTCAAAGGCCTATCTCAAGGGACCTTTTGAGGGCTTTACTAAATCCAAGTTGGCATTGATTGACTGTCAATATAAGTGCCTATTACTTGCAAGGCTCAGAATGGTCTAAAGCAGGCGGTCTGGCCTTAGAATGTGAAACAAAGGAAGTAGGTGGTAATAACAGAGGGAGTCAACTCTGTAACAGTTTAGAGCCTGGGCCTAGGAATCAGACTCACCTGGGTTTCCATTCCCATTGCACCACTTACTAGCTGTGAGATCTTGAGCAATCCAAGGGAATATATAACGCCTGTTTCATAGAGCTGTCAGGAGGGAAAATGAGATCATTATAAAGGGTTTGCTGCAGTGCTGGCACATAGTAAGTGTTCAATTAACGTTAGCTCCTGTTACTATTAATATTTTTCTGAGTCCTCATGAAGTTTCAAGAATGTTTCCTTAGAATCATGAAACAATTGGAGATTGAAAAGGGTTTTGAAGTTTCCTGGTTATCTCCACTGTCCTAGGAGACGACTTTCATCCCTTTCCCACTGATATTTAAAACCACGGAATAAATACCACAACTGGACTATTCTAATTAGTGGTGGCATAACAGGAAACAACATGTGTGGGAAGGCCAAGGAATATGTGGGAGAAGATCCCTCTCACTAGTGAGAGAGGCACCAAGAGAGTATAAGGAGCACACTCCAAAGGGAGAAAATACAGGGAAGACAAGTAGGAAAAAAAAAAAAAAAAAAAAAAAACAGAAAAGATGTCCTCAGACAAGTGTAAGGACAAGAGTGAGAAAAAGGAAAGAAAGGGAATACAGAGGGACTTTAATTTGTGAGAGAAATCACTAACACGATTTAAGAGTCAAACGTTCTGAGTTCCAATCACTGTAAAATGCATGGTTATAAAACATACTGCTTAACGTCTCTGAGCCGTTTTTCTTTAGAGTTTGCAGCGCAGATTAAGATTAGCGGGACGGACGCTCTGTTAAAGAGAAAACTCTTCAAATAAGCGGTTAAGAATGAGAGAGAAAGCTGCAGAAAAGGGGAAGTGGAAAGAGAGGGAGGAAAGGGAAAGTGTAAGAGGAATGTTGACAAGGCAGGTGAGACCCAAGGGAAACCACTGTAACGGCGCCGCTGTGGCTACTTCGGTAACTACTTCAGCACATCAAGTGCTGACAACTTGCCAGGTACGTTATTAGAGTTCCACATGCACAACTTCATGCTACCCTCACAGCATCTCTATGAGGGTAGGTTCTTGTATTATCCTCGTTTTACATAATATATAGAGAGGTTTTCTAACTTTCACAAGGTCTTACAGCTGGGAAGTTGTGGCCGAGAAGGGATTCAAACGCACGTCTGTCTACCTGCCAAGTGAGCGCTGTTAAAATTCTCTCTAAGAACCTCGAAAAAGGCTTGGTGGCTAGTCGTCCCCTCGGTTCAACTCCCGCGACCAGGCACCGCTCGCTACGCCCTCTCTCCTCTTGGCGGTTTTGAAAGTTCCACCTCTTCTCGAATGGCGTCCCGACTCCATGGAGATAGGCGTGGGGCGGGATTTCCTGCCTCACGCACGAGCACTTCCGCCTCAAGCCGGAAGCTCCGTGGCTCACAGCGTGGGTTCCTGAGCGTGGGGACTCAGAGAGGTTGCGTGGCCGGGCCGCCGCGGCAGTGAGAGCGAGTGGCGCCGACCCTTGCGTCCGGTGCGGCGATGCTGACCCCGGCGTTCGACCTCAGCCAGGAGCCAGACTTCCTGACCATCGCCATCCGCGTGCCCTACGCTCGGGTCTCCGAGTTCGACGTGTACTTCGAGGGGTCCAACTTCAAGTTCTACGCAAAGCCGTACTTTCTCAGGCGAGTTCCGGGTGTCTGGCCGCAGGAAAGGCGCTTTTGGTGGTTTCATTCGTTAGATAACTGGTTTAGAGGGAGAATGCAAGGTCGAGGGAGCACTTGGCGCGAATTGCCTTTTCCCGATGTTTCCGCAGCTTTTCTTGGTGCCAGGGAAGTGCCCCCCTCTTTCAGGCGTGCGTTCTAGATTCTGTAGAATCAGCTTTCTCTGAAGCTTTTTAAAATCCCACATCAAAGGGATTGTGGAATCACTTTAAAAAGTGGTGTTTGGACCGTGTCACTTTCCCGTTTCTGTCCTGTAGCCCTAGTTCTCGTCCCGTCCTGACTTGTTCTGTTCTTTCCTTTAGCTCTCCCAGTCTCTCCCTCTGCGGGAACGGCGCGCGCTGACATCCCCGAGACTTCCCAACCCGTCGGTCCTTTTAACTTTTCCCAGGCCACCTTCTCTTCATTTACCTCTTGGCTGACCGCTCCCTACTTCCTGAAGTTCTTATCCTTTTTGGACCTCTTGAAACCAAATTAGCCTCGTTCTCCTGCTTCCCTGCTGTCTGCTGCTTCTCTGGTTTTGCCACTGAAATGTTGTTTCCCCCCAGTCTCCGTGAGGGGCCGTCAGCACTTGGTCTGTTTGAATTATTCTCCTTGCAGAATCATAACCTTAGTAACAGCTAATACTGATCACCGGCCTTGTGGTAGACAAGCAGTTCCATTAAGTGCTTTATGATGCTGAATCTCATTTAGCTTTGACAGTGATCCTTAGGGATAAGCATTGCTATTAATCTCATTCCACGCAACACGCTGCCACATAGTCTTCCTAAAACACTGCCAATTCCTGTCCGTCTCCTTTATCTATCCTCCTAATTTTTCTCAAGTGTAGCTCCAGCTTACTTTTCCTGCCCAAGAACTTTTGTGATACAAACCTTCTCCACCAGTCAAGGTGGTTTTTTCACTGTTCCTGAGCCAGTTTTGCTCAGATTTCCGTTAGACCATATAACGTACCTACTTGAATATACTGCACTTTCCAGTTTTTAAATTCACTTATTTATTTAATTTATGTATTGAGTTTCAGTGTTGGGATTATTGTGCTGAACAAGACAAAGTCCTGCCCTCATATACTTTACACTGGGGAGAGGAAAACAATAAACTAACAATGTACCTAATTGTGGTAAGTGTTATGAGGAGAAAGCAGTGCACTGATACAGAATGAAAAGGAGCCCATATTTTATACAGTAGTCAGGAAAAGCCTTTCTGGGGAGGAGATGTTTAAGCCAAGATGTGAGGAATAGGAAGAAGATGATTACGGTGGTAGCATGTATTTATTGAATTTTTACTCCAGGGTAGTGCTGTATGTGGATTATCTCGTTTGATTTTAGGACAGTGTTACAATGAGGTTTTATTAATTTACCCATTACCATGGACAGAATATTTGTGGGCACTCCCCACTCTTGTTCTCAAATTCATATGTTGAAGCTCCAATTCTGGTGTCACTTCTGCTTTATTGTATTCATCTAAACAGTCCCAGAGCCTGCTGAATTTTAAGGGGAGGGTACATAGACCTTCATGGTTGGGAAGACTGCTGTGAGATGGGCATTCTTTGAAAATACAGTTTGCTGCCAAGTGTAGTGGCTCACGCCTGTAATCCCAGCACTTTGGGAGGCCAAGGTGGGTGGATGGCCTGAGGTCAGGAGTTTGAGACTAGCCTGCCCAACGTGTTGAAACTGTGTCTCTACTAAAAATACAAAAAATTAGCAGGGCATGGTGGCGGGCGCCTGTAATCTCAGCTATTCGGGAGGCTGAGGCAGGAGAATCTCCTGAACCCTGTAGGCCGAGGTTGCAGTGAGCCAAGATTGTGCCACTGCACTCCAGCTTGGGCGACAGCAAAACTCTGTCTCAAAAAAAAAAAAAAGCTCACATTTTCTCAATGCTCACCTACTGTGCCTGCCACTAAGCTCTTTGCGTTATCATTTCATGCTCATAGTAACTCTTGGATAGTTACTGTTATTTCCTCCATTTACAGAAGAGGTATTTATGATTCTTGAAGATAATTAACTTGTGCAAAGAAGGTTACACAGCTGGTAAATGGCAAATCTAGGACTTAATTCAGATTCTGACACTCAAGTTAGTGTTTGTAACCATTATAACAAACTCACCCATAAACTGACTCCTTATTCTAGCGTAGAGGGATTTTCATTCTGAAAATGCATTGAAGCTGGAGGAAACCTTGGGATTAAAGGCCCTGGGCCTTTTGGAATTGTCAGGTGTTTTTGTTTTCAATCATACTTTGTAGGAAACAAGGGAGAGGGCCATGGGAGGAGAGGAAGCTCAAATTTCAAGTTTGGAATGATATGGAGTGGGCCTGATACGCTCTTCTGATGACTTTAAATTACGTAGGCAACATCAGGCAGGCATAGGTGCTTTTTAAAATAGAAAAGTGACAATTAGACTTCTGTTTTAGAAAAATTCTTTTGGGGCCTCAGTGACTGACTCATTGAACTAGGGTAAAACTGGAAGCAGGGAAATCACTTCATTTCTTTTAGTACTAAAGAGGGGTAAATCCCCACCTAATAATAATGAGATTTGATACTTTTGCTTTCTGCTTTTTTTTTTAAAAAAGTGGTAATTTGCCTGATATAAGCAGTTGGTTTTGTGTTTCTTTATTGTTTCCCTTTGAGTATCCCTTATCTGTACAGACTGAGTGTTCCCTATCTGAAATTTCAGATTTTCTAGAGTTTTGGAATATGTGTATATACTAAGATATCTTGGGGATGGAACTCAAGTTTAAACACGAAATTTGTGTTATATACACCTTATACATATGTCCAGAAGGTAGTTTTATACAATATTTTAAATAATTTTGTGTATGAAACCAAATTTTGACTGCTTTTTGACTGTGACTCATCACATGAGGTCAAGTGTGGAGTTTTCCACTTTGTGGTGTCATGTTGGTGCTCAAAAAGTTTCAGATTTTGGAGCATTTCAGATTTTCAGATTAGGGATACTCAACTTGTATTATAAAATAGTGATAACTATTTATTGTGGCTTTTCTTTTTCAGTATCTATTTTATTGGTGACTAGGGGTATTCATCTAGAAAGATGAGTCATCTCTAATTTCTACTTTCTTAGTTGGGGAAAGAATCTAACTTATTTAGTTTGTTAAAATGTGAAAGAAATACTGAGGTTTTAAAAAAAATGATGATATATTTTGATGGTTAAATGTGTACTAGTATTGTTGGCCACTTATGTTACATTATAATTTAAGGACTTCATGAGACCTGTGTTAAATCTGCAGATTAACCCTTCCTGGAAGAATTGTAGAAAATGGAAGCGAGCAAGGGTCCTATGATGCAGTTAAAGGTATTGTCTTTGGAATTTTTTTAGTTTCTTTCTTGGTGTTTTTCTCATTAGAATATTTACAGAATAATCTTTCAAGATACCATGGGGACCTTTTGATGTCTTTCAAGTACAATCTGTTCCTATCACTCTTTCTTGTTTCTTAATGTCCAGTGCCTGTTATTGATGGTATTTTTTTTTTTTTTTGACAATTACAGTTTCCCCAGTCTTTTAAAGTATTTCACAATATTCTTTAAAGTAAAGTTAAATACTCTGGTTCTATATCCTAGGGTACAGGATCCTCTACATTTAGTAGCTGTTTAAAAGTAAAAAATTAGAACATGTGAAATGATTAATCATAAAAAATGTAGATGATTTATGAGCTTATGAATGGAATCTTTCTTGTATGATTTTCAGACTTGAATTTTAATAACAGGTAGATGAGAGAGAAACTACATGGGTGTCATTTAAAGGCCAATTGAATTTTCTTCTCATGAGTGATAAGCTGTTCATTTCAGCTAGCCATGAACCCATTTATTTTCTCTTTATAGAAGCCACTGGCTTCCTTTGTCATCAGATCTAGAACACCTTGTGTGCGCTTGTGTACGTTATTAAATGAGTATTTATTGACCTCAGTGTACCAGGCTAAGGGTGGGGTATGGGAGCGTGGGTTAAATGACGGAGATCTAACCCACCATAATGCAGTGTAATGAATGTGTAATGAAGTATAGTGAAACTGCCTTTCTAGATAGTAAACTGGCTTTTAGTTATAGGTAAGTTGCATACTGAAAATTATTAAATTTTAAAAGTACACAGGAGTTAAGGAAGATTGTGTATGTGGAGGCATTTCAGCTGAATTGTATTTGATACATTGGAATTCAGTTCATTATACTGAAAGAGGCAAAATGTTTTAAAATGTAAGAGTGTTAAATACTGTAGTAAGTTCTCAGGTAAGCCTAAATGAGATTGATAAACTCAGTCAAGGAAAGAAAGGAAGTACATTGAGTTTGAGTCTGCCGTAGACAGACTTTAAGGATAGATCTCCTGACATGCCAAAAACCTTATTAAGCCGTAATGGTTGTATCTAAGATTCTGTGTATTTTTAAAACTGCTGCCATTCTTTGTTGGATTAGGTATTCTGATTTTTTTCCTCCTTTTCCAGAAATCTATTTAATTAGTAACTCCTGGTTAATTCTAAGCTATTACCTTCTTAAGCTATTGATTTTTAGAAGTTTTAACTTGGGTTGTTAATACTGTTAGTAGGTGAAAGTTATACTGCGTAAGACTAAAGTATTCTGTAGCTTTAACAGATTTATAATTTTTTATAGAAGTGTCAGCTTCTGAAAAACCCTGTTAAGAACCTTTTTCTATCCTGACTTGTATTCACCAAATCTGTGAGGACATAGTTTTAGAGCTCTGTAAAACGGAATTACGTTTCACCAAGACATGTATTTCTTAGATATATTGTAAAGTCTTTGACTAATTTATTTATTTTTTAATAAAAAATATTTTATTATTTTCTGTAGAGATGGGGTCTTGCTCTCTTGCCTAGGCTGGTCTTGAACTCTTGCGCTAAAATGATCCTCCCACCCCAGCCTGCCAGAGTATTGGGATTACTAGTGTGAACTATTTTGCCCAGCTTTTTGAATATTTTAATCTAAACATAAAACAAATTTATCTTTAAGGAATTTTTACCATTCGCCTGCCCAAAGAAACCCCTGGCCAGCATTTTGAAGGACTGAACATGTTAACTGCTCTTCTGGCACCAAGAAAATCCAGGACTGCAAAACCACTTGTGGAAGAAATAGGTACGTTTATTGCAGTTGGGAGAAAATTAAGATAAATATAAATATTTGGAATGCTGGTGTTTCTAGGGGAAATGGGATATAGTGAATAGGATATTGAAGAAAATACTTCAGTTATAAGGTGGTCATGTGAAGCCGTATGAAAATAGCTTCTTTGGTAATTAAGGCATAAAATACCCTGTTGAACCAGATCAGTCACATTTTTGTACCAATTGAAACAGCATTTTGTGATTGGCAAAATATTAGTGTCTTGAAGTAAGATCAGAAGTGCACAGATCAGTGAGTTATGTAAAACAGGGGTCCCCAACCCTCAGGGTGCCGATCAGTACTATCCATGGCCTGTTAGGAACCTGGCTGCACAGCAGGAGGTGAGCGAAGGGCCAGGAGTATTACTGCCTGAACTCCACCTCCTGTCAGATCAGATTAGATTCTCATAGGAGCACGAACTTACTGTGATTGCACCTGCGAAGGATCTAGGTTGTGTGCTCTTTTATGAGAATCTAAAACCTGATGATCTGAGGTGGAACAGTTTCATCCCTCAAAACCATCTCTTCACCCCTTTCATCTGTGGAAAAGTTGTCTTCCTCAAATCTAGTCCCTACTGCCAAAAAGTTTGGGACCACCGATGTAAAGTGAACAGTACCTCTGTCAAGAAATGGAGCATTTTCAACACCCTGGAACCCCATCCTGTATTCTTCCATTACTTTGCCCTCTCTCCAAGGTAACCACTATCCTCTGTTTTGCCTGTTTTTTCATTGCGTATATAAGTCATACAGTATGTGTTCTTTTTGTCTGACTTCTTTCACTTAACATTATTTTTGTGAGATTTATTCATATTGTAGCTGAGATTTGTTTTCTTTCATTGCTATGTAATATTCCACTGTATGAATATACCAGTTTTGGTTTTTTTTTTTTTTTTTTGCTATCATGAATAACGGAGCTATGAATATTCTCGTAACATGTCTTTTGGTACGTCTGTGTGGGCATTTTGTCCTATACATTTTCTTCCCCTAGTTGTACCTAGGAAATCTAATACTTAAAAAAAAATTAATATTTAACACATTCAGGTGCTTCTGAGATTCCTGAGGAAGTAGTTGACGATGAAGACTTTGATTGGGAAATTGAGCAGACACCCTATGAAGAGGTATCAGGAAGTACTTTGAATCCGCAGTGCCACTATGGATTTGGAAACTTGCGATCGGGAGTATTTCAGCGGTTACAGGTATGTTGTCTTTCTGAAAGATCTTGGTCTATAGGGTTTTTCCATTTGAATAATTTCAGTTGTGCTTACACTTGGTGGTTTTTAAAAATAATATTACAGGAGGTGATGTATTTAAAGCGTTTAGCACAACTAAAGTACATAGATGTTTGTTCCCTTCCATTTCATTGGCTGCTCTGCCCAACTGTACTGCTCTTACAGATGTCCTGTGGCTTGCTTATTTCTCCCCTTTATTCGGTATTCTAGACGTGACGTTTCCAAAATATAAAACAGAACTCTTCTCTCAGACTTCCTGCAAAGCTTTATGTTTTATACTTTTGAAAAGTGAGATCATGGACTTACGGCATAATGTTTATTCTGTATATAAATAAAATAGAATGCTCCAGTGAGAATGAGATTGTGTGTTTTGATCAAAGTGTTTAATTCTTGGTATACAGTAGGTACCATTGTCTTGTTTGAGTCTCATCCTGTTGCCAAGGCTGGAGTGCAGTAGTGTGATCTTGGCTCATGATAACCTCTGCCTCTCGGGTTCAAGTGATTCTCTTAGATCAGCCTCCCAAGTAGCTGGGATTACAGGCGCCCACCATCACACCTGGCTAATTTTTGTATTTTTAGTAAAGATGGAGTTTTGCCATGTTGGCCAAGTTAGCTGGGCTTGGTGGTGTGTGCCTGTAATCCCAGCTACTTGGGAGGCTGAGGCAGGAGAATTGCATGAACCTGGAAGGCGAAGGTTGCAGTGAGCCAAGATTTTGTCACGGCACTCCAGCCTGGACGACAGAGTAAGACTCTGTCTCAAAAAAAAGAAGGAAACGTCTCTTGGATTGTTATGTTATGAAAGTGTTTGTAAACTATTGACTTGGAGTCTTAATTTTTAATTGTTTTAAGTGGAAGAAACAGGAATGAACAATTTCTTTTTCTTTATCCCTGATTTGAGTAGAGGCTGTTATACCTGTTCAGAATGTAGTTTATTATTGTAAGACATATGAATTTACCAAGGAAAGGGAAAAGACCTAGGTTCTAGTCCCGCTCCTTCCTCTGTTTAGATTTGGGATTCCAGGCCAACTTACTTACTTATTTGACCAGAAGTAAATTTTGTCTCCTCTTTGGAAAGTGGGGATAAATTTGTTCACTTACTTTATAAGGCTGTCTTGGAAATTTATAAAGATAGTGCTTGTGAAAACTCTTTGGAAAGTGTAGAATGCTGTAAAGACTCCTGCCCTTGAAAAATATAAAATGCTCTGAAAATTCCTTAAAGGGAACAAAATTGAGATTTACTTAGGAGCAAATAATGTTGGTGAAATAGCCTTCCTTCTGAAAACGTAGGTGTTTTTCTGCTGAGTTGTGATCTGCTCATATTCTCTCTGCTTGATCACATTCACTGGTGATCTCAGAGGTAATTAGAATAGAGTCAGTGTTGTCTATAGCAGGAACTGTAGTGAATGGATCTCTGTTGTTTGGCCAAGAGCTAGTTTGTAGTCAGTCTGTTTTGGGCTTGCCAGTCTAAAGCTATCCACAAATGATAATAAATGTCACACAGGCTAAGTACAGATTTTATATTTAGATTAGAAATGCTTCCTGAGGCCCGGGATTGTTTCTTAATTGCTGCTGCTGTTTAGGGAAACTCCTTGTCAAGGATTTCTGACAGGTTGCTGAGATGTTGCAGGAATGCCATAATGTGAGCCTAGAATGAGTCCCTTTTAGGTCAGAAATTCTTGTATCTTGAAAATGTTATCTTAATAAATAATTTAGGTTTTTTTTTTTTTTTTTAAACTGCTATACTTTCTGTCTTTTTGAATGTCTTAACTAATGTATCAAATACCTAGATATCTGTGACTTAGGTTAAAAACATTAAACATTAACCAATATAATTGAAGCTCCTGTCTGTCCCTTCTGGTTTACTTCCCTCTATTTCTCATCAGAAATGAACCACTGTGGCTGGGCGCAGTGGCTCATGCCTGTAATCCCAGCACTTTGGGAGGCTGAGGCAGGTGGATCACCTGAGGTCTGGAGTTCCAGACCAGTCTAGCCAACATGACGAAACGCTGTCTCTGTACTAAAAATACAAAAATTAGCCGAGTGTGGTGGCACACATCTGTAATCTCAGCTATTTGGGAGGCTGGCAGGAGAATTGCTTGAACCCAGGAGGCAGAGGGTGCAGTGAGCTGAGATCATGCCACTGCACTCCAGTCTGGGTGACAGAGTGAGACTACATCTCAAAAAAAAAAAAAAAAAAGGAAATGAACCACTGAATTTAATGTTTATTATTCTAAGCATTTAAAATGGCTTGATTGTCTAAAATCATTAAACTCGTCTTCACATTTTAATTGCATGAGCATTGGTTTTCTAAACAATTTGCATATTCCCTAATGTAGGAGAAAAACAGCTGAGCATTTGGGAAAACTCTAAGGGTTTTATAATATAAATAGTATACTACTTGCAGTACAGGTTTATAACCCCATATGTGCGATACTGGGATCACAAAAAGTTCTGAAAACTGAAAGTTTTACAGTATTTAATTTGGTGGCAAAAGTTGACCTGAACCTCTATAAGTTTTTTAGTCCCACTTAATGTTCATAGTAAAAAATTTCCAGTAGAAGTAGTATTTGGATATGGGTGCTGCCCCAGACTTCTTAGAGGGTATTACCTAAAATATGGTATGGGCACCATAATACCTTTCTAAACTCCGAAAGAGTGAATCCTGAAGCTCACCTTGCTCCAGGGATTTACTATGCTGAGCACTTTAAGAAATCAAGTGTAAACACAAGATTCCAAAACTTCAAATGTATCCTCCTGAAGATATTAAGGTAGATATGTTTTATGAAATATTGCCACAGAAATCTTGCATAATTGGTTAATTACTTGCAGAGCTCTTCTGCATTCACAGCTGCTCTGTTTATGGCAGCTGTAACAAGTGGTTCAAAACTGAGTGATCATGTAAGGCTCACAATATGGCCCTGTTTCTGTGAGTAAAGCAGCTAGAATAAACTAAAATGATGATCACAAATAAGAGATTTTAGAACGTTTCTTCTAATTTAAAAAATGATTTTTAAAACCTCACCATTTTTTCAAATAGTATTTTCTTACAAGTTTATTTTTTCTGGTTCTGCCTATAGATGAAGAGAGGTCCATACGGTTTCATTGACTACGCATATCAGTATTTTTACAGGTTTTTCTTCCCCCCCATGGATGAAAAATAGCTTTTTGGTTTCTGATAATAAAAGCAATACAGATATATTATGAAAATATAATACAAAGAAAGTAAAAAAATTCTTCATAATTTCAACACTCAGGGATCTTTTCTTCATTGAATAATTTAGCCCTTTACAGAAGTCTTTCTTACTTTTTGCCTCCAACTTTTTAGACAGGATTTGCTTGCAAACTTCTACATTTTATACAGATAATAAGAAAATAAAATATTTTTGCTGAAACAAATTCTCTTTGAACATTCCTCCCTCTACTCCCCATACACGCAGATACACTCCCCCTACCCCTAGGCTTGCTTTCTTTTCTGAAATTGTTGCCAGCCACCAGGGTGCCTTTGGAAAACTGCCCTGGCTGCTCAAAGTCAGGACTTCACAACAAGCTTCTGGCAGTGGCGGCTGCCAGCAGCAACAATCCTAGTCTCTGGGCGCCAACCCAGCAAGCTCCTGGGACTGCTGCTGCCAGCACTGTAGGACGCCAGGCTTGCTGGCCCTGTCCTTCTCTTGGCTACACGGGGACCTGAGGCCATTGTTTCCAGGAGACTCACTAGCCAGATGTGTTCACTATTCTTTATTTTCTCTCTGGATTGTCTCTGCCTTACCTATGCCTAAACTTCCATAAGCCTAATTTAAATCCTGCATGACCTTTTCTTGGCAATGTCTATCTTTAAATAGCTCTAATAACTAGTGGCCATACCAATTGTTTAAAAGAAAAATGAACCTTTTTTTCCTGCTGTAGTTTAACACTTCTCATCCTTTTTCTCCCATTTGGTTGATTGTTGCCTTCTACTTCAAAACCCCAAGCTACCTTTGTGTTTAGTTTGTTTCTGTTTCTTTTTTAGGGTCCAGTTTGAACAGGGCTGCTGCATGTGACTGTGTATAGAACAAGCTGGGGTGGGGCTTGCGCTGCTGTGAACACTCATGTTCTGCTGTGTACATGTTGCATCACTATATGTGGAGGCCCTGAATCTGGAGGCCAGGGGGATGAAGAGGGAGAAAGGAAAGAGAGCTGCTTTGTTATTGGTCAGTTCTCCTTCCCATGAGAATAGAGACCTGGTCTATGTGTTTATTACTGGATTTCTGCTTCAGCACCCAGAACAGTGCCTACTCCATAGCAGGCCCTCTAGCACTATTTGCGGAATAGATGATTTAATATTGGATAGCAGGCACAGTGATGGGGATACATTGAAGAAGATGATCGGTGAGATCTCGACCCTCAGAGAACATTCTGGTGGGGAAACAGACAGTAATTATGTAAACAAATAACCAGTAAACAGGATAATGACAGATAGTTATAGGTAAAGGGAAAGGATGGGGTGAGGTGAAAGACTGGAGGTACTACTTTGGCCAGGATGCCCAGAGGAGACTCCTTTGAGAGGGTGACATTTGCACTGAGTTCTCAGTAATGAGAAGGCTACTGTAAGTGCAAAGGCTCAGAGTTGGGATTGATTGACGGGATCTAGAAATGGAAAGAATAGTGAGTGACTTGAGCATATTTGAGCCAGAAGAGGACGGTGGACATGCGGTTGAAGAACAACAAGATGGGCTAGATTATGCAGAACTGTGCTCACAATCTGGGTCTATTCTCAGTGCAGTTGGCATTTTATTTAAAGCACTTAGCACAGCTAAAGTCCATTTATCCCCTGAAATGTAGAGTTATCTACAAAGACTCACAGATTATACCCCATTTATGACTTTATTTCTGGTCCAGGTGAAATAATGAAGCAGAACATTTAAGTCTGTTTTTTAAAATTGCTGTTAGCAAGTGAGGAAACGGAAGTGGAGGGGAGGCTTTGTACTCAGTAGGAAGTTAACCAATAAGTAACAGGCAGCAGCAGTGGAGGAGGCAGACAGAGAAAAAGACTTGACATTATTGAATGTATCCAGGCCTCTGCTTGTTCTTTACTTGTATTATCTCATTTAATCCTCACAATAGCCTGTGATACAGAAAATTGTCCCCTTCCCCCCAAAAGATGTCTTCGTGCTTATCCCCAGAATATGTTACATTATGTGGCAAAAGGTATTTTTGCAGATGTGGTTATGTTAAGAATGTTGAGATGACGAGAGTATCCTGGGTTATCTAAGTGGGCCCACTCTAATTACAGGGTCCTTATAGGAGGGAAGAAAGAGGATCAAAAATGAAAAAAAAAAGGGGGTCATGTGATAATAGAAGCCAAGGGAGAGGCTAGGCACGGTGGCTTGTGCCTGTAATCCCAACATGTTGGGAGGCCGAGGTGGGCAGATCACTTGAGGTCAGGAGTTTGATACCAGCTTAGCCAACATGGTAAAACCCCATTTCTACTAAAAATACAAAAATTAGCCGGGCGTGGTTGCACACATCTTAATCCCAGCTACTTGGGAGGCTGAGGCAGGAGAACTGCTTGAACCAGGAGGTGAAGGTTGCAGTGAGCCGAGCACCGCTGCACTCCAGCCTGGGCTACAAAGTAAGACTGTGTCTCAAAAACAAAAACAAAAACAAAAAGAAGCTGATGGAGTAATGGTATTATGATTGTGAGGCTGCAAACCAGGGAATGAGGACAGCTTCTAAGATGGAAAAGACAAAGAAACAGTCTCTCCTAGAATAGAACCTCTAGATTTTAGCTAAGGGAGACTGATTTTGGTCTTCTGACCTCCGGAACTGCAAGATAATAAATCTGCATTGTGTTAAGCCCAAGTTTGTGCAAATTCGTTACAGCACAGGAAGCAAAGAGGAAGCTAATACCTAGTGCTGTGGTAGAGATGTCACTGGACTCTGTAGTAAGGAAGCTGAGGTTCAGAGAATCCACGTGATTACACTGGAGCTGGGATGTAGATGCAGAACTTTTTGAGCACCAGCATGACACTCAAAGGAAAATACTAAATAATATTTCTGTAGGATAGTGTAATACATTCTAAGTCTCTAAAAAATAAATTGCAAAGGAACTTTAGGATTGTAAATTTTTATAAGTTTGGAGATAGCCAGTAATCTGGTTTTTGGCCAGAAGGTTTGTACTTGACAGTATTGTAATGTTCTAGATGTTGCAGTGACTTTTTAATTTTTTTTTAAGGCAGCGTCGTGCTCTGTTGCCCAGGCTGGAGTGCAGTGGCATAATCTACAACCTCCATCTTCCAGGTTCAAAGAATTCTCCTGCCTCAGCCTCTGAGTAGCTAGGATTATAGGTGCATACCACCAAGCCTGGCTAATTTTTATATTTTTTAATAGAGACGGGGTTTTGCCATATTGGCCAGGCTGGTCTCTAACTCCTGACCTCAGATAGTCTGCCCACCTCGGCCTCCCAAAGTGCTGGGATTACAGGTGTGAGACACCACACCTGGCCTGTTCCAGTGACTTCTAAAAAGGTCTCTGAACCCTTTTATTATATTAGCATGTGGTTAGATGAAATATTGTTGATGCTACTTAAGCTAAATGGATTGTGATAGGTATGAGAGAATTTTAAAATTATTATATGGAAATGGTGATTATGTGGAGAGGCTCTATCCTATCTCTAACTGATTCAGCATTGCTCATGTTTGTTGCAACGGTTTTTGCATTATAGCCATCAACTTTTGAACCTGCCTATTAGGTACCAACCTGTAATTCTGTTTATAAATGTCTTAACAGTTTGCTTTCTCAACTCTCTAAGTTATTTTCCTTGATTTCTTTTCAGCTAATATTCTTTAAGCTTCTTCCAGTATCTGTACTTTCACTTGTGGTTGGTAGCAGGAGTAGTGAGACAGAAGAAAGAAACAAAGACACAGTTTTAGGAGTATTTCACATTGTATAAGGTTTCTTTGTTCACAATTCTGGTGAAAAGAATAAACACCATATTTTATCCTAGGTAGTTTTTCTAATGTGCATTTATTCTGTAGGGTTTGGCTTGGGAAACATGTTCCATATCAATGTATACACATCTAGGTAAAGGCAATTATAGGAAAACTCATGCTTAGGATTTGGTTTTTACATTTTTCAATGGAAGCTCATATACTGTGTGTTGAAATTGCCCATGAAAATTATTATTTTTTCTTATTTACTTATTTATGACAGGATCTGGCTCTGTTGCCCAGACTGGAGTGCAGTGGTATGATCTTGGCTCACGGTACCCTCCATCTTCTTGGCTCAAGCCATCCTCCCGGCTCAGCCTCCCAAGTAGCTGAGACTACAAGCAGAAGCAGCCACGCCTGGCTAATTTTTGTATTTTTTTGTAGAGATGGGGTTTCGCCATGTTGCCCAGGTTGATTTGAACTCCTGGGCTCAAAGCGATCCATGAGCCTTCGCCTCCCAAAGTGCTGGGGTTACAGGAGTGAGCCACCACGCCCAGCCTGTATATAGTCTTTTACAGGATCTGAAATCTGAAATGGTCCAAAATCCAAAACTTTTTGACTACAAACATGACACTCAAAGGAAATACTCTTTGGAGTATTTCGCATTTGGGATTATTGGAATAGGGCTACTTAACTGGTGTAATGTAAATATTCCAAAATTTAGAAAAATTCAAGATCCAAAACAAACTGGTCCCAAACATTTCCGATAAGGGATATTGACTCTGTATGGTAATGCTTCTTTAGACCAGCTGAGCTAGACTATAGGAAGAGAGAAAAGACTTAAGTGTAAATGTCTGATAATCAAGACACTCTACATTTAATAACTTTCAAATTTCTAGGTGTAAATGGGGAAATGGATGTTGAATTAAATGTTCCTGCTTGCCTGTAGGGGTTTATTCCATTCTGTTTTTTATGTTCAACTTTTATAGCCTTAATATATGTCAATCAGCTTGTTTGTTGTAAGGAGTAAATGAGATAATTTATGAGAAAGATCTAATAGGGCCTACCAAATAGTAGTAGGTGCTTAAACATTTGTTGGATTTGAATCTAAATGTCGCGGGTGGCATCATGGTTTACTGATCAGTTAGGTTCTTCCTGTACTTTGGCTTTTTGTGCAAAATTTGATTTTTAAATGCTAAAAATAGGACATAGCAATTATTCTTTCTTTTCTGGGTGTCCACAGGATGAATTGAGTGATGTTGTTGATATTAAGGATCCAGATTTCACCCCTGCTGCTGAACGAAGACAAAAGCGCCTGGCCGCTGAGCTGGCCAAGTTTGATCCTGATCATTATCTGTGAGTAATGAGTTTTTTGGGGATTAAATAATTTACTTGACATTTATTTTAAAATTTTTGAGTGTCTTTTTAACTCTGCTAGGGATGTGCATTTTGGATTCCGGAAGTTATTGATGACTGAAGACCGTAATGGATATTTGAATTAACCTATAACTGTTGTATCTCTGTGATCTTTGTAAGATGTTGCGTCTTGTATCTCAGGTGGTTCATCTTAGCAACAGAGATCTCTTCTAACATACTAAAGTTTTTTTGCTTGCCAGGCTTAAAAATAGAACACCAAATTCATGAGACTATAACACTTCTTTTAAGTAAACTTTTGGTTGTGATTAATAGTATGCATAAATGAAAATATGTTTCAATTTCTTTAGGAATTTGAATGTACCTGTACCACATTTCTTGGCTGATCCCAGGATCTTCCTAATACTTTTATCCATTAGCACTTGTAATCAATGATGTTTCCAATGAACAAATAATTATTCTTTGCGGCAGAGCATAAATACAGTCTTATTTGAAATTTTACTGTATTTCTCACCGGCATTAATTGTGTTTTTGGCTATAATCTGTCTCTATCAGGCTTATATTTGCATAAAGAACTTACCTAATGAACAGAAAGGTACCTGATCACTTGAGAGATTGTGATACCCCCTACTGGCTAAGTTAGCAGCATTTCTTCCAAGGATTGTCACTTGACTTCTCTTGGACGTGGCTCTACTAGGATGCGTGGAGAATGCGTATTTTATGTTGGTGTAGACCTCAATTATTATTCTGGGTCGTTTTCTAAACTGTTACATATATAGATATAATCATCATGTCTCCTTATATTTGTATAGTGCCTGCAGCTTATTAAGTGCCCTTGTGATTATTTCATTTTCACAACAGATGAGGAGAGGAGGTTAAGGGACTTGCTCAAGGTTACACTGCTACTAAGTGGCTTGGCCAGGACCTGAAAAGAGTCTCTCCATTTGTCATTTTGTATATCCTTTTCATGTACACTACTTCAGTTTAACTGCTGTAGCTCTTGTGATTAACATTCTATCTCCTGTGACACAGTAGGATACTAATTGGAATGGCAGAGATATATCTTGTGATGTGCAAATGGAATGAGTGATGTGTAATGATAAATGGTTGAACTGTTCAACATCCTAAGGGAAACTGGGTAAGAGCAGGGTCTGTTACATTTTGGAGGACATCTGAGAGATTCAACTCCATTTACATAGCTATTTCTAATTACCTTTATCTCTCCAATTGTGGTTTTAAAGGTCCACTGAAGAGTAATTTGAAGAAACCCATTTAAAGTCATGCTGAATATTTAAAGTGGAGATTTCATTGTCAGCAGATTTTTCAGGCTAGCATAAAAACAGAATGAGCTTTACAAGACTAAAATTTCAAGTGGGAGGGAGCTTAATTAGAAGAACTGCCTATCTCCTCTCTTCTAAAACTAGAAGAATAACTGTGGCCTGAGAGAATTAGGAAATTGGAATTTAAAGTTAGCAGTGTGATATTATAAGCAGCTCTTATTTTTCTCCATCTTCTGTGTTTCTTTATCCAGAAGCTCATTTTCTTTAATACTATGCATGAAATATTCTTTCCACTTCTCAAATTAACAGTTCTTACAGGAATGGTTTAAATTTAGTTATGGGCTAAGTGAGGAGAGTGGGAGTCATGAGGTAAAGGTTCTTTCTGACTTTTCTGATAGCAGTGAGACTTCGGCTCAGTGTAATTTTTGTGTTTCTACTCATTATTTATATTAGCTGACTGACTGACCCAAATGTATTAATATTAAGTGATATGCCACCAAAATTCTTTTAAATTTTTAATTAAAAATGTTTTTTAGCTCGGTGTTTTTTTTTCTTGTTGATAGTGGTTAAAACAGTGGAGAAAAAAGGCTCACTTTAAATTACTGTCTACCAGCATATAATACATTGTAATATATACATGTAATAGATAATGTATATAATATTAGCATAATATTACCTATTTGTAAGTTGTTTGACTTGTCTTTACAAGTCATAGTGTTTCCTCATGTCAGGATTGGGGTGTGGGGGGCTTTAGGAAAACTAATTTTAATTTCAGCCTAAGCAGAACATGGTGAAGTCAATTGATTGTAAAGAAAAATTTGTACACTTTAAAGGCACATATGTGATTTTAGATTGTTATTTAAAAGTCTTTTGTTGTAGAATCTGGATGCTATTGTGGTATAATATATATATATATATATTTTTTTTTTTTTGCATGTTTTGCAGTCCACTACAGTGCTGGGCATATACTAGATGATCCATAAATGTTTATTGTTTTTTATTATCCATTTATTATCATTTGTAATTCTTTTGGGGTATTATTTTTACATTAAAATATGTTGACAGCATTTTGAAGCATTCCTTAATAGTCATTCCTCTTTGCCAAGTGTTCATATTTCTCTTGCTGGGAGTGTTAGGTTTTCTTTTTCCCAAATTATTTTTTAATTGTTGGCATACATTTTACATTAACCAATTCATAAAATCTTGCCTATTTCTTTATTTGGGAGAAAACACAAAAACTTAATCAGTATTCTAAACATCTGTGACATAAGAAAAGGAACAAAAATGATTTTATACCATTGTGGTACCATTTTAAATTGTGATAATTTTTCATTACTCTGAATTTGTGAAAGAGGATGGTATATTGATTAAGCTCTTGGATTTATTGAGTAGATCTTAAGACAACAAATAGTAATTGGAAGGCTGGGAGCAATGTCACATGCTTCTGAGGTAGCTCTCAATTCAAAACACGAAACTTGAGAAAAAAAGATTACGATACAACTTTACGTATCCATTCTTTTATTTATGCATTTGTTTGTTCAACAGATATTTGTCTGAATGAACTACATGCCAAAGTGTCACAGAGACCAAGGACACCATGCTGAATACGGCAAGATCTCAATCTCTGTGTCTTCCATGAGGCTTCCAGTATAGTGGAGGAAGTAGACGCTATTTTTATTGTGATTAAGTGCTATGAAGAAAAAGCAGATTGAAGGGTTAGAGAGTGACTGGGCATCCCACTGACTCCTCTGTTTCAACATGTCCAAAATTGATCTCATCATTTTACCTCTAAAGTCTTTGTGAATTTTCTAACTTGGTTGATGCCCCATTTTTCATTCTAGTCACCCAGGTTAGAAAGCAGGGATTCATCTTTGCCTTCTTTCTTATCCTACACATTCAATCAATCCTGAAGTTGTACCATTTATCTCTGTAATTTTTTTTTCTCACTTCATCAATTTCTGGCCCTCATCTGTGTCTGGTTTAGTGTAGCACTCACTAACTGCCTAACTGGCATCTCTGCTTCCAGTCTGGACTTCTTCAGATCCATCAACCATGAACCATCAGTATGACGTCTTATGTGCTGAAAAGGAAAATCTGCTTAACCCTGTCCTTGGTGCTCTTCTGCTTAAAGTACCTAACTCCTTTGTGTGTCATTGCAACTTCTCTGTGATCTGGACCCTGCCTACCTCTGTAACTTCACTTTTGCCACTCCCTGCTCACATTTTACACCACAGCAATAATGAATGTTTGCATTTCCCCACCTGTACCACACTGCTTTTCTCTTTTTTTTTTTTTTTTTTTTTTTTTGTGTCAGTCTTGATCTGTCACCCAGGCTGGAGTGCAGTGGTGTGATCTCGGCTCATTGCAGCCTCCACCTCCTGGGTTCAAGCAGTTCTCCTGCCTCAGCCTCCAAAGTAGCTGAGATTACAGGCATGTACCTCCATGCCCAACTAACTTTTTTTTTTTTTTTGAGACAGAGTTCCGCTCTGTCACCCAGGCTGGAGTGTAATGGTGCAATCTCGGCTCACTGCAACCTCTAACTCCTGGGTTTAAGCAATTCTTTCGCCTCACTGTCTCGAATAGCTGGGATTACAGGTGACTGCCACAACTCCCAGCTAATTTTTTTTTATTTTTAGTAGAGACAAGCTTTCTCCATGTTGGCCAGGCTGGTCTCAGAACTCCTGACCTCAGGTGATCCACCTGCCTTGGCCTCCCAAAGTGCTGGGATTATAGACGTGAGCCCCCGCACCCGGCCATAACTTTTGTATTTTTGGTAGAGACAGGGTTTCACGGTGTTGGCCAAGCTGGTCTCGAACTCCTGACGTCAGGTTATTCACTTGCCTCGGCCTCCCAAAGTGTTGGGATTACAGACGTGAGCCACCGTGCCCAGCCTACACTGCTTCTTATATATTTCCTTTTACTCATGGTATCCCTTTACCATTTATTTTCCTGACTCCACATTGCCTGAATAGTGGTTGCTTATCTCTTTAGACTAGGCTCGGTTGTTGCTCCCATGCACCTGCCCTGTTACACTGGCTTAGGAAGCCTACCTCAGGGCTCCCCTGTTAGAGTTTGTCTTGTTTTCACCACACTGTTTTATAATGTTCTATATTCACATACATGGTTCTCATTAAACTGTGGAGTCCTTAAGGGCAGAAAGTGAGTTTTACAGATCTTCATCTTCATCTTCCCGATGGTGCATGTAGAGGGCATTCAGTGAATGCTTGTTGAATTAGTGACCTTAAAAATTAGTAAAACATTAGTCACCGTCAGCGCTTGTTCGAAACTCTTAATTCATGGACAATGTCAAGCATAAACCAGCACAGTTGAGATTACTAGGACTGTGTTGTGAAATTTTACTCAAAATAATCAAACATTTTGGAAGGGTGGTGGATGGAGCTGGTAGAAATACCATTTTACCAAGCCAGTTTCCTTTTTCCCTTCATCGTGATCCCTTGGGAAGGAAAACAGCATCTTTTCATATGGGCTTCTCTACTCTTGCCTTCAGTGCTTCTGCACTGCAGTGTCCAAGGCCCTTTTCTCTCACTGTGCCAGTTCTTCGTGGGCAATTTTGTCCTCTTCCTGGTTTAAATGCTTATGACTTCCATGTCTCTCTCTTGAGCATCAGACTTGTATGTCTACCTACCTATTGGAAGGTCTGTTGGTAAATCCTAAAAAAAAGGCAAATTCAATCTGTCCCAAGCAGGAGTCATTATTTCTCACTCACATCTGTTAGCTTTCCTCCTATGTCCCTGTCTTAACGAAGGACACTGTTGTCCACTGAGTTGTGGAGCCCAGAATTTTCAGTGTCATCCTTCACTCTTCAAGCTCCTCATCCCCTGCCTCCTGAGGATTCCATCATCTACGTATGGATCAGATCCATCCACTTTGCTCCATGTCCACTGCTGCTCTCCTATTGTTGGCCACCATTATTTCTGCTTCTCCAGGTTTCTCCCTTTCAATCACTTTCCAGGCTGCAATAAGAGTGATGTTTCTAAGCCATGCTAATGTCATTCCCCTATTTTTAAGTGTTTGGTTTGTAGGGATAGCCTTTGAAATGTTTTTAACGTGGCTTATAAGGTGGTTGTCAATGTATTATTTTCAGCTTCTTTCAACTTTTTTTTCCCTCCTTAAATGTGCCTTCTCATTTTCTAGCCTTTGCCAACCAGTTTTTTGCACAGAATATTCTCTTCCACCCCTCTGAATCTGGTTAACTGTTCATTATCATTCAGCCATTGGTTTAGATATTATTTCCTCCAGGGTCCTTGCCTGTCATTCTAATTTATTTTGCCCTAGAATCTTGTACTCTTACGTCATAGCAATTTGCTGTATTGTAATTGCTTGACTCTCTCATGGGATTGTAAGTTGTATGAGGTCCAGGACTGTCTGTCTTGTCAGCAGTGGAACTCCAGTGTCTAACAGGGAGCATGGAACATGGCACAATGTCAGTACTTTTTGCCGAATGAATGACTTATTTAGCATTTTAGCCATTTATTGTTATTGTTTATCCTTTTGAAATTTATTTCCTAGAAAAAAGCTCACGTTCTGATTTGTGGATGAGTTTATAGGAGAACCTCAATTCAAAAGAGTTTCTTCACTTTAAGGAGAAAGAGATAGCTAATAAGAAAATAGACAACAAGATTAGTTTATGAAGCAGCTGTTTCGTCCTAGCCTCATATGGCTGTGCACGTGTCAGAAATTGCTATTGAGAATTCCTATTTCAAGATATTGGCTGTTCAGTTTTGTCTAAAATTTTCTTTATTTCCTCATATATAAAAATGAAATATTTTTGTTGGTTAAGAGCTTGGAGTCTGGAGTAGGAATTAAGTAGGTCCACATTCTAGTTGCACTTTTTACTTGTTCTCTGAATTTAGCCAAGATACAAAACTTTTCTGAGCCTCAGTTTCTACCTATGTAAAATGAGGGTATTAATAGTACCTCCTGCCCATAGTGATGGTGTAAGGATTCAAGGAAATAATAGATGCAAAGCTTTTAATGCAGTGCCTGGAACATACAAAGAACTCAGTAAGTTGTCTGTGATTTTTAAAATTTTTAAATAATTTCAGTATCTCAGTTGAAAGGGAAGACTGTGTCTAAGGTTGTAAAACTGTCAGTTAGAAAATTTCAGTGTATCAAAGCAACCAATTCCTTGAGTTTCTAGTTAACTAAAATATAAATGAAATTTTCACCGTGAGTTATACTTCGTTATGCTTTTCCCAAGAATACGAATTTCCAACTTTGAATGCAAGATAGAGTCATTTCTGAGTAAGTATCCTCCAAGAGTGAGAGGTATATTTTGAAGATAGCTGTTATTTTTCCAGTTAAAACAGGGAGTGTAGAGTACAGAAAAATTAGCTTCCTGTTCTCTACACATGTTACTTTTATCTTCTTCAGGAACTGTTAAAATTAGTATAGCTTAATAAAATAGATTGTATCTTGGTAGAAAATGTGAGTGTACATGCCAAAAATGTGTGTGTGTGTGTGTGTGTGTGTGTGTGTGTCTGTGTGTGTGTAGCCTCTGTTAGCCTCTTGGAGGAGATGCAGTATCCTGCATTTCCTACTCATTTGCTTGTTTTTCTTTGCTGGTAGAGTTCAAAAATTTTTTCCTTCATTGAAATTTTGGTAAAGTCTGTGGTACTTGCATACCTAGCACAAGTGCTAGATTTCAGTCCCGTGTGTCTTCAGATTTGCTTCATTTCACATCGTCGAATATGGGATGGTACTTTAGGGTAGGGCTGGTCTTCTGCGTACCTTCCATTTTAAGAGATCAAAGGTTGGACACAGTGACTCAAGCCTGTAATCCCACCACACTTTGGTAACCTGAGGTGGGAAGATTGCTTGAGGCCAAGAGTTTAAGACTTGTCTGGGCAAGGGACAAGACCCCATTTCTATAAAAAATAGAAATTTAGCCAGGCACAGTAGCATGTGCCTGTAGTCATACCTACTTGAGAGGTATGACTTGACCCCCGGAGTTTGAGGATTTCTTGACCCCAGGAGGATTTCTTGACCCCCCGGAGTTTGAGGCTGCAGTGAGCTATGATCATGCTACTGTACTCTAGCCTGGATGACGGAGTGAGACCCATCTCTTTTAAAAAAAGTTCAAAACAAAATAAAGAGATCAGAAATGTTACATATCCCTTTAGTCAGAGACTTACTTTTGTTTTATGGAAAGTGACTTACGTTTGTGTTTAGTAACAGAAAGTAAATACAGTGTTCAGTCTTTCCTTGAAATGTACTTTGAATTAAAAAAATCTGTATTTCTAGTACAAATATGAGTTAAGATAAAATTTTAAAAAGTGAAAGCCAGTGAAATCCTATATAACCAGTTCTTTCAATGTTTTCCCTAGAGCTGACTTTTTTGAAGACGAGGCAGTTGAACAGATTTTACAGTATAATCCTTGGTGGACTGACATATATTCAAAAATGACGGCCTTTGTGGAAAAGAGTCAAGAAAATCATGCTGCATTAGGTAAGAAAATCAAATTCAGCTAATTTGTTTCATTTTAAAATCTCATGTTGTATCAAACTTATTGCCTTCCATATTATTAAGCATGTAATTGTGATTGCCTTATAATGTGAAAATATGAGTTTGAATTGCTAATTTTGGAAATGACATCTTTGCCATTGACTGGAAAATGCCACCAAATAATTAGGCTTATTTGTGTTGGAAAATTCTTTTGAAGTGTATTTTCCTTGAGAATCATTGGAGTTCTTTTACAGTTATTTATTTTTTACAACCTAAGTTTAGGGATATTAACACACGGGACATTTGTAGTTTCTCAATAACCTGCTTAAGAGATATGAACATTCTTCTTTGGTAAGGACATTTGAGTATTAGTAATGGTGGGAAAAGACCTAGATGGACATGTTATTACCACCTTCTCTAAGTGCAGCATTGATATATTAAGACTGTAAATTAGAATTATAACATTTGCAGACAGATCAAGAAGAGAGCACCCATATTTTCTGTCACACTGATTTGGCTTTTATTTGCATATTAAAAATAAAATTTCAACGTTTAAATGAAGGAAATACATACATATATGTGCATTCTGAAGAATATTAAATGGAATAGACTCTTCTCACCCCAAGTTCCTCTTCCCAAAAGTAATCACTATTAGTAATTTTGAGGATATTTAAAAAATATATGTTCCCACATCTAAAATAGTTGCTTTAAGAAATGTCTACACATAGACTCATGTATACCCAGTTCGTACCTCATTGTTTTCAATTTGTAGTGTGTGTTGCACATCTTCCATATCAGTATGTACAGATCTACCTGAAGCTTTTCATGACTACCTAATATCCTGTTGGATATTTTTATCATGATTGATGGATATTTGGGCTGTTTGCTACTGATGGACATTTGGTTTACTTCCTGTTTTCTGCTATTGCAAATAATATACATAGTGGCCTTCTTTGACCACTCATTCTGAAGTAGCTACAGGGTCTCTATTGTATCACACAGTTTTTTTTATTTTCTGCGTGGCGATGGAATAGCCGGTTATCTGCTATTTTTTCAGTGTCTAGTATAGTGCCTGTTATATAAATATAATAAATATCTATAAGTATTACAAATGTTTTAATGGTTAAGTTTTTTTTTTTGTTTTGTTTTGTTTTTTTTGAGACAGTCTTGCTTTGTCGCCAGGCGCCAGGCTGGAGTGCAGTGGCGCGGTCTCGGCTCACTGCAACCTCCGCCTCCCAGGTTCAAGCAGTTCTCCTGCCTCAGCCTCCCAAGTAGCTGGGACTACAGATGCGCACCACCACGCCCAGCTGATTTTTATATTTTAGTAGAGATGGGGTTTCACTATGTTGGCCAGGATGGTCTTGATCTCTTGACCTTGTGATCTGCCCACCTCAGCCTTCCAAAGTGCTGGGATTACAGGCGTGAGCTACCGTGCCCAGCCTAATGGTTAAGTTTTATTAGAGTTTAGGTGATTTCTACCAGATCGAAAATTTGCTACTGTAATATGAAACCCTGTCTCTACTAAAAAAAAAAAATTGCCAGGCACGGTGGCTCACGCTTATAATCCTAGCACTTTGGGATGCTGAGGCAGGCAGATCACCTGCAGTCGGGAGTTTGAGACCAGCCTGACCAACATGGAAAAATCCTGTTCCTACTAAAAATACAAAATTAGCCGAGCATGGTGGTGTATACCTGTAGTTCCAGCTACTCAGGAGGCTGAGGCAGGAGAATTGCTGGAACCCAGGAGGCGGAGGTTGTGGTGAGCCGAAATTGTACCACTGCACTCCAGCCTGGGTGACAGAGCAAGACTCCTTCTGGGGGAAAAAAAAAAAAAAAGAGGATTAACTCTGTTGCATAACAGAAGCTCATTATAGTGACTCTTGCTATAGATTTATTAGTTGTTTTCAACAAACAAATCCTGACTTGTATTTGAGTTTAAGCAGCTTTCAGAGATATCTCACATTTTAGACAAATTTTCAGGTATAGGGTTGCTAACACATTTTAGATAGTTAACTGTACATGCTAGGTAGATCTGGTCGTAAAGTTTGAGCAAACTTAAATCGTCAAGTATATCAATTGGTCTGAGTCAGTTTCCCTAATTTTAGCACAGTATTTTAATGAGGTGGTGTGGGAGAAAATTGATGGTTGTGTAGTTGAGTTTTCTGTCCACCAGGGTGAGCTAGTTGCCCTAAAAATCAAGTGAAGGCATTCCCTTTGATTTAAATTCTAACTTGCTCTACTTTGATAAATTGTAGCTCGTTCTCAGTCCGGTTTTCTGTGTCAGCAATGCTTTGAGTTAGTCTTCTCTGTGTAATTTTAGCAGGAGATGAAGCCACTCAGTTCTTTTAACCACCTGCCCTCCTGACCCTTCATGTGACCCATGGCTTATAGCCGGGCTGGTACATCAGGAACAGTCATAGTCTGCAAAGCCATTATGGTGATTCATTCTAAAAATCACCTTTAAAAACAGCAAGGACATGTGGCCTGAGGTAGAAGAACTTGAGCTTTGTGTTGAACAGAGTGTCTCTTCTGATAATACCGAGTATAAGATATAAATTAAATGTAGGCTTGGGGTTGGACTTCTTATTCCACCACATGCTTGTGATATATGATCTTGCAACTTGGGGTTGCTGTAGAAATCCTGAACCTACCTCAGAGTTGTCCTGAGATTGAATGAAACGATGTATTTAAAATCTTGTAAGTGTTAGAAATTATCATTGTACAGCAAAATCAGTCACAGGAGAGCCCGGAGTTGGATGGTTTCTCTGTGAAATGACAATTTTTATACAGTTAGAAAGTTTTTAGGGAACCTTCTTGGTAAAGAAGATTTCTCTCTCATTTAAAAAATTCTGGTTCAGATATTTGAGACACTCAGAATTGGAGGAATAAATTAAAGTGTGTTGAGTTAGGATAAAATATGGGGGAAAAGAAATAGACCAAAAAATAAACTTCAGTTTTCTGCTTACCCATGGTGCATGCTGCTGTACCTTTTCTCCTGCTCTTCCTTTTTGTTCTTTACCTCTCTGGCCCTCTTCCTCTTTGTGTCATAGTAGTGGTCTGCTGTCTGTTTAACACCTCCTCATCAGATGTCACCAGGCAGATATAACAGTGCAGGTGAGGGATGTACCTTTGATTCATTCTGCATCATAAAATATTAACCTAGATTGCTTTGAATTCCAGATAAGCCTTAGGTGGTGAACTTTGCTCCCTCTCTTTCTCCCTTGATTGTAATTCTTGTCATTTTCATCACAGCCCTGAATTACAACAGGGAGACTTTTCTCCAGCTTTGTAGTGATCCAGATTTTCCTCCCCAAAAGCTTGTAAATGGACGTGTTGAACGCTGTGCTTCCCCAGAGCTCTGGTTTCATGAGGATGAACTTACCACATTTCCCATGTTGTCTGTCAGTGGTTAATCTGGAGCCCCAGAGTCTTGGCACGTTATTGCTTGTTATGACACCACATAACATTTATAGTCAATGAACTTCCTAGCAGGGATGTCCTGTTTGGCACCAGTGAGCCCTTCAGTATTTGTAGAGATAACTGTCAGTGTCAACTTTGAAAGTTGTAGCACTGCAGGGCTACCCATTTAGGGTGAAGGTTTGAATGCAGCACATTTTTTTCTGGTTCCCTTGATCTGGTTCCAGTAAATGTACAATGTAATAGACAGATGTGCATTACTCTGAGAGCTTCGGGATCCTGTGTGATTTAATTGTTGACCCAGATAAGAGGGATGTTTGGGAGGGGGATTTAGAGAGGAAGGGAGGATTTGAACGTAACAAAATTAGAAAATATTTGGGAAAAAAAGTGACTACCTTGTAGACATCTTTCCATTTTGATGAGAATCCCTTTGCAGCCTTCAGACATATTGGTAGGGTTTTTGATGTTGGGAGGTGGTCCTCGACCATTTGCTTCAATGTTAGGGCACCAGTTTCCTCCTCAAATGTGTTGAGATTTCGACTGACTTTTGTTTCACTGGAGATAATTTTTAAAAGTATAATTAACCGAAATCTTGTGAACTGTATAGCAAAGCTGCTTTGTAGTGTAGCTAAGTCATACAAATGCTTGACAAATGTTACTCATGGTGGCAATCATCCAAGCATTGTTGGCACTGCATCTGTAGTTATTTCCAGTACTGCTGCTAGGTTAGACTTGATTGTGTGCAAACTTCCCCCAAGTTCCCCTTTGAGTGATATGATTTACAGCTGTAATAAAAAAGCCCTTAGGGAGCCCAGACTTTTGGTTTCTCTAGTGATTTCCTGGTTTGTTGTTATTGTTATTTATCATCTCTGATTTCTTTGCTTGAATTTCAGAATTTAAGTGCATTTGTGTATTATTAATGAAGTAGGCCGCAATGGAACTTATAAATGCTCAGAAAAAGGTAGAAGTATTTTAGGAAAAGTCTAGCAGTATCTAGTATCCACGAATTCAGAAGAATAATTCAAGTAGGTTTTTTTTTATGGATAGTTACTTAAAATGGCTAATGTAGAAATACTTACATGTGGGTAATGTAACATCAGAACCTACAGTGCCCAGGTCAACTTTTAAAAATGGTTAAACATCTATAGGTATGATTACATAAAAATGAAGGCGTGAATGTGTAGAGAGTTGACATGTTGCTAAATAGTTTCTGGATATGCTTATATTGTGATTGAGGATTACGTGGAAGCAGGGGTCTTTATTAGTCAACTAGGATATAAAGACTTTTCTCTAGTCAGATATCATGAACACCTGGCATTTTCCCATTAGCTAAATTAATGAACATCTTAAAGACCATATCTAAGGGAATACTGTCTCAAATCTTCTTGCTAAATACAAGGAGTCTTAAAATATTTTTGTCAGGTATGCTTTCTTCATGCATTGAGTATATTCCTTCATGCCATTTCCTTAAATCAAATTGCTTTAAGTGAACTGAGAGCTTTTATTTAAATTAAGGAATCTTCAGATGTATCCTCCAATGAGGCAGTCAACACTCAGTTTATCTGTCTTATTAATTAAATCTAGTAAATTTTAAATTAAATACAGTTGACCCTTAAACAAAACGTGTTTGAAATGCATAGGTCTGCTTATATGGGGATTTTCTTTTGCCTCTGCCACCCCTGAGATAGCAAGACCAACCCTTCCTCTTCCTCCTTTTCCTCAGCCTACTCAATGTGAAGACCAGGATGATGACCTTTATAATGCTGTACCTCCACTTAATGGATAGTAAATTTAATCTTAAAGAGACTTCATGTACAATTCAAGTATTAGGGAAACCTTAACTAAAGCTATAAATCCAGAATCTGTCTTAAAAAAAAAAAAAAAAGAAGGACATATTCGACATTTTTACTGTATGGCAAAAGGTACCATAAAGAAAGTCAGTAGTGATATGGTAGATTTGGAAAGATGATTACAGTTTATAATATACAGGGTTCTTAATTTGACAAGCCAAGCCAACCAATAGACAAAACTGGACAAAACACATTAGAATGGGTCACTCATAAGCGTACAAATCCAGATTGCCTACAAACTGATGAACTAGTGCTCAAAGTTGAGCAATTGGAGAAATACTAAGTGAAATAACAATGATAAGTCACCGTTTTAGTTTTTTCTTGCTGCATAACAAATTACCACAAGCTTCACACAATGTACGTTCACGATCTCAGTTTCTGTGAGTAAGAAGTTGAGCCTGGCTTTGCTGAGTCCACTGTCTTAGGGTCTTGCAAGGCTGTAGCCAAAGATGTCCTTCTTATTTTTAAAAAAAATAGATGTTGGAGGCTGCGTTCTTTCCTGGAGCTCAAGATCTTCTTCCAATCTCATATGATTGTTGGCAGAATTTAGTTCCTTGCAGATATAGAACTGAGGCCCCTACTTTGTTGCTGGCTGTTAGCTGGGGGCCACTCTGAGATCTTAGAGGCTGCTGCAGGTTCCTTTTACATAGCTTTCTGATAGGCTCTCTCACTTGACTATGTGACATCTTACTTCTTCAGAACTATCGGGTGAGTCCCTGGCTTCAGTCTGCTAATAATGGAATGTAATCATGGGAATGACCATCCCATTGCCTTGGCCATATTCTTTTGGGCAGAAGCAAGTCATAAGCTCCATCCCCACATAGTGATAGGACTCATTGGAGGTCATCTTAGAATTCTGCCTACCATGCTCAATTTATCAATCTGGAAATGATTGTAAAAAAAGCTATTAGGTTTCTTGCCAGGAGGAGGTGGGAGGTATGTGTAGAAAGTGGAACTTGTATCCGTGACTGTGAGAAAGGAGAGTGACTGTAGCCTTTAAAGTATCTTTCTAAAACAGATACATTTTTAAACCAGGCAGTCCAGTGTCGAGAGTCTACTTTATGGAAATAAAGCCTCTAATATCCAAGGACACAGGATAAGGATATTTATTGCAGCATTATTAGCAGTGGCAGAAAACTAGGAGCAAAGTGAATGCCCATCAGTAGGGGGAGTGGTTGGATAGAGCATGGTACGTTTTGGAATATTATACTCCTTTACAAAAGTTGGCTATACACCAGTTGACTTTTAGGGATCTGCTAGAGGTAATTCAACTTTGTTGAGTGGGAAGGCCTAGATGGAGAAAAATGACCTAGTTCTTTGGGTCAAGGGAGTGTGTAGGAAGTATAAACTCCCTAGTATGTATGGTTGTGTGTCTGTATATGATTACATGTCTGTAGAGAAAACTGGAATGATATATACTAGATTTTTAGTGTGTGAGAGGCTGTTGACCAATATTCAGATGGAGAGAGGGTGCCAAGCAAAAGAGGAAAAGGAAAAAGACACTGTGTAGTAAACAGTCTCTTTCCACAAGTCTAATGAATGTGATGTGGTCATATGTAAAACTTGATTTATATAGATAAACAATATGAGAAAATACTATCCCCTTAACATTGGTTAATATCTGGGAATATTCCTATTTCTTGGTATAAAACTTTCAAAATGGATAATGAATATTTTCAGAATGCTTTATTTAGCACTTTCTGTTGTCAAAATGTATTATCTTAGTTTTAAAGTCAGTAACTGGTATTCAGATGCCTTAAATACAGAACAGTATAGCAAAAAAGGGAGGGTCGGGAATTAAGGAATAGATGTTATTTAGAAAAGTCTTCTTTATTCAGCCCTATTAGGATTTGAGCAGATTCATGGCTCTTACTGAAACTGTAAGGTCTACTTATGAAGTTATTTATATATCCGAAGTTAAGTAGAAATAACTTTTATTTCTGTTTCTAGAAAAGTTCTAATTTTGACAAATCTTCCACATTGGGGGTTTTACAAAACTGAATGAAACATCTAATTTTTAAATGCATTTTCTTCTAGTGTCTTTTTCTGAAGAAGAGAAATATCAGCTACGAAAATTTGTCAATAAATCTTATCTGCTGGACAAGAGAGCCTGTCGTCAAGTGTACTACAGTTTGATTGATATCCTTCTGGCATATTGCTATGAAACCCGTGTCACTGAAGGAGAGAAGAATGTAAGTGCATGTGTGTGTGCATGTTGCCGTAGATTACTGTGCTGATGAGTAAACTGCATGAAAGCATCAGTCTCTTGTCTAGAGTAGAACCAGTGGTGATTAGTTATTCACGGGATTCCCCCCGCAGAGTGTGATGGTGGTGGTGAGTACCCACACCCACATGCAAGCATGCGTGGCTTAGTTGGTCTTTTTCACTTTTCTCTTGGCATTAGTCTCTGCAAAATAGCAGAGTAGGGAAGTTTAAGGGAGTAAAGGTGAGAGTAGAGAGGAAGGCCACCCTGAGCTTTCATCTCTTTTAGGCCAGAGAAGTGCTCTGTCACATGACACTTCACATTGGCAAGGGTAAACTACCATACCCAGTTATATTCTTTCTCTAAGCCAGAAGTCAGCAAATGCAAAATATGGCATTTTACAAAATAAATCTTAGTATTTACCTGCAAGTGTCCTCATTTCATAGAGTATGTGTACTTCTGAAAAATTATATGTAAATCAGTGTTTTTAAAACCTGAATTATACCTTTTTTTGCTATTTAAAGGGATCATATTATAAAAGTAAATCCTTTGATAAATTCTTAAACCATCTTTTAAAAAATAAGACTTTTTTTGTATCTCTTCTTAAACCATATTTGATTTTGTAAATGAAGAGCTAAACATCTTTCTCACCTATACCACTGATTGTATATTTAAAAAGACTGGAAACCAAAAAACAGTCTTTTGTTAGTGTGGCCATGCAGCTGTTTATAATTGTCCTTGCTCAGAAGGTTATTTTTGATCTGAGCATATGCTTTCCTTTTTTGAATTACACAGATAATTAACATTGTAAAGGAAAATATACACATGAAGAAAATAATTAAGATTTCCTGTAATTTTAGTCATCAGAAATAACCGCTGTTACATGGCGACATATCTCTTTCCAGTCTTCATTGTGCACGTGTGTGTCTATATTGTGTGTATTTACCTTGGGTCCTAATATATATACTATTTAACCTGCTTTTTTCATTCAACGTCATAGCACTAACATAATATTAGAGTTAGAATTTTCTATGTACCATTTTTTTTGTTGTCATGACTGAAAATTTCTAGGGTGACTCTTGACGTTTGTTTCTGACTCTAAGATGACTGTTACTGAGTGCGTTAAGCGCATAATCTATCTGAAAATACTTTTTGTTTTCACTCATCTTTTAAAGATACTATAATTGGAGAAAATGTTTTCTTTGACCAAAAAAAAAAAAATGCTTCATATTAAATCTTGAAAACATGAGTGTTTAAGTATACTTGAAAAAATTTACCGTTTTTTATTCTTGTATTCGCATATTTGAAATCATGAAGTCTTACAACTCGAGACCTTCTCTAGAATGTACTTATTCTCACCAAAATTCTCTGAAAAGTCAGATTTTCTAGCAGCTTCTTAAGTGCCACAGATAATACTTCAACTTTATCTTTGATTCCTTTGATAGATTACTTATGGATTGTTTGGGAGGTATGTAGCTTAGTTCAAAAAGGATGGAAATTGAGCAGGCATTACTTTGCCTTAACTTTTAGTTTCAAAGCCCCTGCTTATTTGCTCTTGTGTTCTGGTACTCTTATCAGTAGAAAAGTTTTATTGTCTAAAATCCCGAGGAAAGTAAGCAGAAACTTCCTTCTAATAGACTGTGCATCAGCAAAACAATTATTTTTCTATAGTTGTGAACACTTCTTTGTTCTCATATGTCAGTGATCCTCAGACACTGGTTGAATAAATGGATTTGTTTGGTCTATTTTTAAACGACTTTACCGCTAATGTAATGGTACTCTTTTCTCCAAAACAAATCAAGGTTGAATCTGCGTGGAATATCAGGAAACTGAGTCCGACACTGTGCTGGTTTGAGGTATGATTTCCAGTTGCAGTTGTTTAGAGTTTGTTGTTCAGGAAGTTGTTTTTGTTATTTTTACTTTATTTGGGGTAATGCGAACAATTCCTTGAATTTTTAAAAGTAAAAGCTCTATTGTACAAGTCTGGTTTCTGTCTTTTAAATACAGTTCTGATAGTGAAACCGGGTAGAGTGTTTTGGGAGTTGAGGGAGGGAAACACACTTTGGAGAGAGGCTGGAGACATGGTTTGTTGGGGGAGAATGTGGGGCAGAGTTAGAGGTATGTTTGTAAGTTGGCGTGTATTGGGGCTTGAAGCTCAAAGATGGAAACCTAGGTGATAAGTGGCCATTAGGGTCTGTGCTAAGTACACAGACACACACAAAATAATGTTTTTTATATGATTTTTTTTATATGTGTGTATATATAAAAAAAACTTCACCTATTCTCAATAAGTCTGTGAGGTAAGCATTGCGGGTTTTACAGGTGAGGAAACTTAGATCATATAGCTTAAATAACTTATCCTAGATCCTACAATTCAAATATAGTCTTGTTACATTTGATAACTCTTTTAGTATAGTTGTAATTGTGTTTCTATCTGTTCTCTAAAAAATAGTTGTGCGGGTCTCACCAAAAATACCAAAGGCCGATATCTTTAAATTTGTACGTTTTGAACAAACTTGTACATCAAAACAGTAATTAGAAGCAGGAATTTTTAAAAAGTATCAATTTAAATAATTGATGATTAGGCCGGGTGCAGTGGCTTACGCCTGTAATCTCAGCACTTTGGGAGGCCAAGGTGGGCGGATCACGAGATCAGCCTGGCCCCCAGTATGGTGAAAACATGTCTCTGCTAAAAAATACAAAAATCAGCCAGGTGTAATGGCAGGTGCCTGTAGTCCTAGCTACTTGAGAGGCTGAGGCAGGAGAATAACTGGGACCCAGGAGGTGGAGGTTGCAGTGAGCCAAGATCGAGCCACTGCACTCTAGCCTGGATGACAGAGCGAGACTCCATCTCAAAAAAAGAAAAAAAAATTGATGACTGTATTGTCAATTAAAACAAACAGTATTTTTAAGTTGTAAAATCATGGTGGTTTCACTGACATCACTTTGTTGAAATAATAGGTAAGATGTAAACATGAACTGAAACACTTATTTCATTATAGAATCTTACTACTCCAAAAATGGTCAACAACCTGACCAGCAGCTTCAGCTGGGAGCTCATTAGAAAGACAGAGTTTCAGTCCCACTTCACTCCCATTGAATCAGAACTAGAATTTGTAGCAAGATCTCTAGGGGGTTTATATGTATATTGAAGACGAAAAGTGCTGCTGTCTAGGTTTCATTGGAGTTCCTCATGTTGCCATGATCAGCATATAACAGAGGAATGAGTTTCTGTGATAGCATTTATTAATATGTTGAAAGTAATTGGTGACTAGATAATTTTGTAGTGTAGGTATAAAACATCTGCATGAAAATTCGCCTATTTATGATATTGTGGCATTTTTATTTAATTTTGATAACTTAGAATTGTTTGACATTACTAGCTATGTTAAACTTTTGTTAGTATTAGTTTTTTGCTAGAATTTTTTTAAGTTCGTAATTTTCTTTAAACTATGTCAAATAGTGTTCTTAATCAGATCTCTCATAGCTTTAAGGATTAATGTACATGTAGATTATCTTTCTCCCTTGGTTTTAAGTTTTACGTATGGTTTACATTTACATTTTTTATACTTTATCAAAGAAACAATTTTGTGGAAATATTTCTGTTGTCTAGTATTTTTAGTAAGTTTTGAATTGCTAATGTTATCAGTTTGATACCATTCAAGATAAAATACCTTTTTTCCTAGAAATCAGTTTGATAAATAAGAGCAAATTACTCAAGTAAATATCTTGTATTATTCGTGTCCAATGCAAAAAAAAAAAAAAAAGGGATGTGGGGAGAGGAGACTGAATATACTTCACTAAGGTGTTCTACATTTTTGTGTGTGTGTGTGATGGAGTCTCACTCTGTCACCAAGGCTGGAGTGCAGTAGTGTGATCTCGACTCGCTGCAGCCTCTGCCTCCCAGGTTCAAGCGATTCTCTGCTTCAGCCTCCATGTTGGTCAGGCTGGTCTTGAACTCCTGACCTCAGGTGATCTACCCACCTCGGCCTCCCAAAGTGTTGGGATTACAAACATGAGCCACTGTGCCTGGCGAGTTCTGCATTTTTTGTATGTGCCATCTTGAATGGCCCTAGAAGACAAAAACATGAAATATAAATTATTTTAAAATGTCCTTTATGTGCATCTGTATTTTGTTAATGCCATGTGTTTTAGATTCCTATTTGCAGTCTTTAGGACTTTAAAAAACTTTCTTGCAACATTTGTGATGTATTGATAGTGTGAGAAATTACAAGGACTAAGATTCAATGTCTTACTGTAAGGTATACAAAAAGAATCTTATTTCGTCGTTTTGTGTTTCTCTTTTACTTGGCTTCACGATGATCCAAACTTACAGCTTTTAAATGAGAAAAGCTTCCTATTTCATTGTGTGCTTTTGTTTGTATAACGTTATGGAAATGACCGCTTATTAAAATGACACTTCACAGACTTGGAGTAATGTTCATGATATCCTGGTGTCTTTTGGAAGAAGGGTGTTGTGTTACCCACTCTATCGCCATTTCAAGCTGGTGATGAAGGCCTACAGGGACACTATAAAGATATTGCAACTAGGTAAGATATTACTCTGCTTGCAAATTTGGGAGGGAAAAAGTTGTAAGTTTTAGTCTGTGAAGATATAATCATGATTTTTGCTTTTTTGGTATATAAATAAGTAATGAAAATCTAACCACTTTGAAAGTATAAAATTCCTGTGTATAAGATATATGTAGATATGTAATTGCATAGAGGCATAATAAAAACTCTTTTCCCGGAGGAGTAGGGAAGGTAAATAGAGAAGGCACACATAGTATTGCAAACCATTTTACATTACAATAGCTTGCATCATTCATTATTTCTTGGCTACCTATAATCTTCTAGGCTCTATGGTGGGACTGGGGGTCTAATAATAAAGAAGGTAGAAAAGTTCCCTGCTCTGTTGAAGTTTGCAGTTTTGTCAGAGAGACAGATGATGAATAAGTAAGCGATTCCAAAGAGAGAATGAGAAGTACTCTGCTGGGAGAAGTCCAGGTGTCATTTAGGAGGGGACATGTAACGTAGATTTGGCATGTCAAGAAAGGTTTTCTGACAAAAAGCACAGCTACTTGGAGCACTTTTGACTTGCTAAATTCAATCTGAAAAGACAAGCACTTGCTAGCTTTAGGGATGTGGAACATTCTGGGCTCTGAAACAAATTCCAAAGTGCCCATAATACTGTCGTTAGAATAAGTGTATAATTTCCAAGATAATGACTTTGAAGGGGGCAACATCCGTTTGTATGTATTAGTTCTGGCATATTTATTTAAAAGTCACTTTTAGTACTTTATGGTCATTTCTTATATTCTCCCCCTGGGGAGACTCATCATTCCTTTGCCCTTAGATGAAAGTGTTTCTGGGAGCTTGGTTTTCAGACTTCCGAATAAGAAGGGGAAAGAAAGGAAGTTCTTCCCTCTACATCCAGGTGACTTCACTGGCCAAAAGAAGAGAATCACATCTCGAGTGTTTCGTCTCACCTCGAGGTGTACTTTGCTTTCTGTGTAACCTATAGTCTTCTTGCCCTGGTGGCGGGGATGTGAGAGGAAAAGTCATGTTTGAAGTAGATTCTTTTAAAGTAGACAATAATTGTAAATATGAATCATGGTTAGATGAAAGATGCCTTTTTATTCATCTAGTTGGTTTAGACTAGCTGTATTTTATTTTGAAGGATTGTTGATTATAGGATAAAAGAGCTATCATTGAGGAATCTATCTTCTTTAACAGTGAGAAACAAACTGCTTTTTTTCATGTGTTATTTCTTCCAAGATATTTTTTGAATTGCTCAAAGTACCTTGGAAAATCAATCTACTATAAATGACCGACTGTGTGAGCTTCAGTTACAAATCACAATTCATTTCTTTTTTAAGTCATGCTAGATTATCTGGGCATTATTCATGAACTTAAACAGTGAGAATGCAGTTTGCGATTATCCTGCTATATCATGGCTTCCAGATGGAGAATTGGCAAAATCTCCATGTGCCTGTTTGCACACACACTCACACTCTCACGGTCACTCTCAGTCACATATACAAACTACTACTTGTTACTTTTTATACTGGGAAGTGATCTAGTTCTCTTGATTTTCATTGGAAAAGTAATCAGTTCTATGATTCCATCACCAAAAATAAATTCGATTGCCTTGACTTACATAGGAATCAATTACCCAAATTGTTTTAGTAGGTCAGAATTGAAATTGAGACTTAACTTTTATTCATGATCAGTCTGACAAGAAATAGTTTTATCAGCTGTGTTATGATAGCAACATAAAACTTGAAGTAACACACTGGAGTCCTCTCTGCTAAAAATGAACCTGAACCCTCTATGTACCACGTACAATGTGTTCTGTGACTAATTTGGGTTGTGGCTAGTTAGTGCTAAGACTGAGGGCTGGTTGTCTAGAATTTATGCCAGAAGCTGTGGAGATGACATGCTCTGAATGAAAATTGTCACCTGTCTTTGTACAGGTGGATGGCATAGGGATGCCATTATTGCTGCTGAAGAGGCTCATTTGTTTGAACACCCCATAATTTAAATAGAGGCAGCTGTAGTTTGGCATTTAGTATTTTCCAAGAATGAATTCGTGCCTACTTATAATTCAAAATGCAGTCACAGTGTTCACACTTTTTATTGTAAAGGTCAGTATAGTGTTCCATAGTTGAAAGTAATGAATAACTCTGCCTCCAAAGAAGGATTGATCTTAAATAGAATGAGCTTCCAAAACCAATGTAGGAATGCTTCAGAAACTACAGAATATTTCATTATAACTGATAGACTAAGATAGGAGTTTTCAAAGAGCCAGGAATTGGCTTCATCTGACTTCACAGTAGCCTTTACCAGGATTCTTTACCAGGCCTTTGGCTCTTTTCAGTTTTGCATTTCTTCTCATTCCCTCCGCTCCTCCAGAAGACTCTGTGTGTATCTCTGGAGTTTGCTGCTGTGTTTCATCCAAACTCCTTAAGGGCAGGAAATCCTGCTTTGCCCCTTAAGTACTATTTTAGTGCTTAACAAAGGACCTTGCATATGTAGTTGCTCTCCTTGGATCAGTCATCTTGGGACACATGACTCCTTTTTTCTTCTCTGTCTCTGTCTCTTCAACTTTTATTGCCTCTTTGTTCTATTCTTTTGGGAAGAATGGGTAAAGTTTTTCATGGAAGTATCACTTAGTTGCTGTTAGTCAATTAAAAATAAAAGTAAAAGAGTAAAAGCAGCTTTTCTAATATATTGTCAGAAGATTTATTCTTTTTTTTTTCTTCTTGAGACAGAATCTTGCTCTGTTGCCCAGATAGGGAGTACAGTGGCTCGATCTTGGCTCACTGGAACCTCTGCCTCCCGGGTTCAGTCAATTCTCATGCCTCAGTTTCCCAGGTAGCTAGGATTACAGACATGTGCCACCAGTCTTGGCTAATATTTGTATTTTTAGTAGAGGGGGGTTTCACCATGTTGACCAGGCTAGTTTCCAACTCCTGGCCTCAAGTGATCTGCCTGCCTTGGCCTTCCAAAGTGCTGGAATTACAGGCATGAGCCACTGCACCTGGCCCATTCAGAAGAGCTATTCATTTTAGAAGTGACAAGTCATAGTTTAATACCTGAGCATACATTATTTATATAATTTAGTGAGTGTTGGTACTGTCTACATCTTATTAATGTATAGAAGATGCTTCTTACTTTCATTAGAAGGGTAGAATGGGATAGAAGAGGAACATCAATTTAATTTTTGCTTCCAGTTCCCCCTTTGAGCTCATTCTGTGGGTTCTTTTTTTTCCTCCTTGTTGGATGGACTATATATCCTATATATATCATATCATATATATGTCTCCTGTAATATATATCCTATAACTTTTTCTATCACTTTAGATTTTAAAAAAGTTCTTTTACCATTTATAGTCACAAGAGGAGTCTAATTTCAGCACTTAAAATGTCCACTTTGAACTTCGTTCCAAAAGGAAATCTTCCCTTCCCCAGCTGGGACCTGCCTCATGGTGGGTGACCAGCGGCAGGGAGGAGGACCCCTTTCACCGTGGCAGGACATGCCGCTTATCTCCACTCGGCCACCTCATGCTGCTCTGTCCTGTTTCTTAATGGGGTCAGACACCAGCCTTTGTACTCTACAGTTAGAATTTCCAGGGCAAACAGGTTGTACTCTCTTATGGCCTCTCTTAAAACCCCCTTTCTCTTGGTTTAAGGTAGTAGAAAAGCACCTCCTTCCCGCACCCACGAAGGGTGGTAAGAAACTGCACAGCACTCCACCACCTTTATCCATGGAGATTTTCTCTAGACCTCTTTACCCTTAAGCTCCTGATGGTGAATATTTGGCAAATGAATTACAAATCATTTTTAGTTTCTCTTTCTACAAGTTCAGCATAGAGAGGTTAGCATCTCTTTAAAATATGTAGGTATTGATACTAATGATTTTCTTTGTGAGCCTCATCAGAAAAGAGTCAGAAAGAGTTCTGTCTTGATGTGTTGATAATATGTACATGTGGATGGCACAGGGATGCCATTATTGCTGCTGAAGAGGCTCGTTTGTTTGGACACCTCATAATTTAAATAGAGGTAGCTCTGATTTGGCTAGTTTGTTAATAATAACCACAGCTGCTGTGTATTAGTTACTTTTGTGCACTAGGGTCAGTTGTTTAAATACCTTATCTCATTTTGCTCATAATGCAATCCTGTGAAGCAGGCATTACTATCCCCATTTTGCAAATACAAGATAGGCTCAAAGAAGTGAAGTCAGTGGCCCAGGGTCTTACAGCTAGTTGATGGGAGAGCCTGGATTTGACTACAGATCTGTGTAACTTAGAGTCTGTGTGCTTATATATATTGAAATAGTTACAAATGAAATTATATGAAGGTTGGAATTTGCTTCAAAATAGTCCAGAGTGGGTTGTGGGAAAGTGGGTGGGGTGTAGTTGAAACAAGTTTGGCTACAAGTTGATTGCTGCCTGTGATGAGTATGTGGGATTCATGATACTGTCTTCCCTATTTTTGTACATGTTGTGATTTTCCTTTAGACAAAGTCCTTTTTTTTTTTCCTTAAGTCTGGGCTGTTAACCACCATACTACTGTGTTTTAAATTTATCTTCCATTTTGTGGAAAACATGATTTCTATTAATACTTGGACAGTTGTCTAAACATTTTTTGGCTGATTAAAAACATGTACAATTGTTCTTTCTATTTGTTGTTTTGTTTTTAAGGTTAGTGGAAAACTACTTTTTAATAATGTGAAGTGCGATGAACAGTAGCTACCTAGCAGGTAGTAACCCAAGAAACAGCCTTCAGGAGTCTAGTTGTTGTCACCAATTAAAACCTGGTATGGCCGGGCGTGGTGGCTCAAGCCTGTAATCCCAGCACTATGGGAGGCCGAGGTGGGAGGATCACAAGGTCAAGAGATCGAGACCATTCTGGCCAACATGGTGAAACCTCGTCTCTACTACAAATACAAAAATTAGCTGGGCGTGGTCGCGTGCGCCTGTCGTCCCAGCTACTTGGGAGGCTGAGGCAGGAGAATTGCTTGAACCCAGGAGGTGGAGGTTGCAGTGAGCCAAGATTGTGCCAGTGCACTCCAGCCTGGCGCCTGGCGACAGAGTAAAACTCTGTCTCAAAAAAAAAACAACAAAACAAAAAAAAAACCCTGGTATTACTTCAGATAATTAATAGCCCTTACATATCAGCTATTAATTGAGCTCAGTAATAAAATTTTCAGTAATGACTGCTTTACTAACCTATTCCATAGAAAATAACACAATCAATGAGAAAGAAAAGAAGTGCTATGGCACCAAGCATGGGGCTTGTGACTGATCAATTTTTTTTTTTTTTTTTTTAAAGAAAAGTGGATGTTTAAAACATTGAAGTTTGTCAAGTGTATTATGTGAGCTCCGAGTTTGGAGGAGGTCTTAAGGGTGAATTTCTTTTTAAAGTTTAAATTTTATTTATTCCAGAGTCAGTTTTAACAAATGACTTTTAAAAAAATTGGATTGTAGAGCAGGTATCGCAAACTCAAAAATCAAAAGGTGAAATCACTGCGATTTTCCAATGTTGACATTTATCTATATTTAATTTTTGTAAGTTCCCAGTTCTGGACATTTTAAAGAATTATTAGGCCTTCTAATTTTTGCTGTGTAAATACATTATATGAAACTCTTTCGAGATTTATTCAATAAGTATTTGTTGAGAACCTGCTGTGTGAGGGTGCTCAGCTGGATCCTGAAGATATAATAGTTCTAATGGGGGCATAGGACACAGAATTACACAACTACCAGGGTTTTTGAAAAATTGCATTTGTAATAAGTAGCTCAAAAGGGAAATATGGAAAGTGAAAATATAAGTCGGGGAAACTGACCTACTTTTTAAGTCATTGAAGACATGTAAGTTCCTACTGTGGGAGCCTCTGCCTTATTTGACCTCTCATTCTCAGCTCCTACTAGTTTCCTAGTGGCCTCAAGTACTTGTTAATTGGTTGATGAGTTCATCTATTCATTGATTTGTTCAACACAGATTTTGAATGTATCCCTACTCAAGAGCTATTCCATACAAAGCACTCTGTAAATATAAAGAGCAATAGAAAAATAAATCAGATGTGTGAGCTGTATTTGAGGAGCCTGTTCACTATCCAGGGAGCTAAGATGTCCATCAATAACATAAAATACATAGTTGACAGTGGTAAGTGCCTTACAAGAAATGTGGATTAGTGGTTCAAAAAAGAGAGAGATGACACATTTCACTAGAGGTCAGGGAGATTTTCATAGAGGCTGTGCGATTTGAATTGGGACTTGAAGGATGGAGGAAATGTTGTAAACATTGTGAGTAAACCCTGTGAGGAGGTTCATGGGATAATACAGTTTCTGCTATGAAAATGTGTTTGTTGGAATCAGATGATGGAAAATCGGTATGCTAGCCGATGCTGAGATTTGCTCTACAGCCTCTAAAACTAGTTGATAGTTTCTTTCCTATCTGAGTTAACTGGTCACTGGAATTTGTGTCTCCACTTTAAAAATACTATTGCTTAATTCCCTGCTTCTCACTCGGGAGATGGTAATTCCTTGTGTTTTCTTCCTCCTTTTCTAAATTGTTCTTGAACTTTTTATTTCTGACTTAACTCCCCATACCGATTAGTATTTCTAAGTACAGGACAATCAGAGTGCTCTCAGGAACTTTAGCATGACGTTAAAAGTCAGATACTGAAGTAGCATTTGTACCTGTTTTTGCTGACCATTTTACCTACCAACTAATCCAAAAGAGGAGAGAACTTCAGAGGACAGCGGGAGTTAACTCCTGGAAGTCGTGAACTGCTGCACAGTGTTTGAAAGGGAGAACTCTGGATTCTGCTTCCACGAGGCAAAGTGAATTCCTTTTACTCTTGTCTCTTTCTTGGAGTACAAGTCTGTGTTCCCAGTCTCCTAAAATAGTACATTCTTCCCATTCATATATATTATTTAACCTCACAGCGTTTGTGGGTTTATACTTATAACCCTGTATAGAAGGATATTGTATGTAAGTATAAACATTAAAGGAAAGAATATCGGATTCCAGTCATCTTCATAGAATCCCTTTTCCCCTAATACTTCTAAGTATTGTTAACCACTAAAAATGTTTAGATTGCTCTCATAGTAATTTCTGGGTTACATTTATATACAAAATTCCTGGTTCTCTTAAAATACACCGTAGAGGGAAGCATTTCCCATATGGCTGACAAATAACAAATTGCCTTTTAATTGTCACAAATGATGAACAGCTTGTGGTTTTTTGGCTTCAAAAATATCACAATATTTTAAAATGTTAGTATTCTTTGAAAACTGGAGTTATATGCAAAAGCTTACTGGTAGGTGATGGCTTCAAGTCAGCTGACTTCTTAAATATTATGTCTACGTTATATTTTCTGTACTATTTATTTAAGGTAGGTTTTGTTAATTTCAGCAGTTTCTGAGCTGAGTAATGTAGAAATCCCTGGAACTTAGTTACGTGGTTTGAATGTATGGCTTAAAGAAAAATTCTATAATTAGTGCCTCTTTAAATAAATTTAAAGTCAGTTTTGAGATTATTTTTATGGAGCTGAATTTTTATGGAAGTAACTCTCTATAAGGAAATAGAAGCAGAAAATCGTATGTATTTAAGACAACTTAGAGGAACAAAGTTCCCTTTTTATTTGACCCTAATGAATCAAGGTCCTATTGTATATTGATACTGAGACCTCGATGAAGTGAATTGAATAATACTTTATGTGTTGTCTGGAAAACATGTAAGCATTACAGTTGTGTACCACATAACAACATTTCAGTCAGTGATGGACCACATATACAACAGTGTTCCCATAACATTGTGATACTGTGATTTTACTGTATCTTTTCTTTATTTTCTTATTAAATTTTTTTTTTGGTTTATCTTTTAATCAGAAAAGAGCTGGAGTATACTGTACCTTTTCTGTGCTTAAATATGTTTAAGTATTTCTTACAGAAATACTTAGCACTGTGTTGCAATTGCCTGCAGTATTCTGGACAGTCATATGCAATACTGGTTTGTAGTCTAGGAGCAGTAGGCTATACTGTAGCCTAGGTGTGTAGTGGACTATACCATCTAGGTTTGTGTAAGTACATTCTGTGATGTTCACATGAGAGAATCACCTAATGATGCATTTCTCAGAACATACCCGTATCATTAAGCAACACCTAATTACATACTTAGGTAATGTAGAGTTTCATTTCTTTTATTTTTTAGAGACAGGGCCTCACTCTGTGACACAGCTTGGAGTACAGTGGCATAATCGTGGCTCACTGCAACTTCAAACTCTCAGGCTGAAGCCATTCTCCTGCCTCAACCTCCCAAAGTGCTGGTTTACAGGTGTGAGCCACTGTACCCCACCTTAAAGTTTAAGTAAGAAGTTAATGTTGGAATATAACAAGTGGCAGACAGACATTTATTTATTCAGCAGACATGAATCAAATCTATTCTCTGTGCAAGGGAGTATAACAGAATCAGCAAAGAGTTACAAGGATATTTATGACTTGGTCTTAGCTCTTAAGGAGTTTATTGTGTAATAGGAATGATAGGTCAAAAGCTAAGGCACAAAATCTTAAGTTTTATGCCGAGAACACATGGTCACGGGCAACAATACCCATTGGGGCCATTCGGAGGGCAGGGGTCAGGAAGAGGGAGAGGATCAGGAAGAATAGCTAGAGGATACTGGACTTAATACGTGGATGGTGGGGTGAACTGTGCAGTAAACCACTGGGGCACACATACCCCTGAGCTTAAAAGCTGGAAACAAAAACAAAATATAAGTCTTTGTAATATAAGATACAAAGGAGAGACTCCCTTAAAAAAAATACCTTAACGGCCAGATATGGTGGCTTATGCCTACTCAGCACTTTGGGAGGCAGAGGTGGAAAGATCTCTTGAGGCCAGGAGTTTGAGGCCAGCCTGGGCAACATAGCGAGACCTTGTTTCTAGGGAAAAAGAAAAGTTTTTTTAAATTAGCAGGGGGTAGTTGTGTGTGCCTGTAGTTCCAATTACTTGAGACCTTGAGGCAGGAGAATTGCTTGAGACCTTGAGGCAGGAGAATTGCTTGATCCCAGGAGTTCGAGGTTACAGTGCTGTGATCATGACACTGCGATGCAGCCTGGTGACAGGATGAGACCTTGTCTTTAACAAAAAAAGAAAAATAATTACCTCGCTGGGTACGGTGGCTCACGCCTGTAATCCCAGCACTTTGGGAGGCCGAGGCTGGCAGATCACCTGAGGTCAGGAGTTGGAGACCAGCATGGCCAACATGATGAAACTCCGTCTGTACCAAAAATATGAAAATTAGCTGGGCGTGTTGGCAGCTGCCTGTAATCCCAGCTACTCAGGAGGCTGAGGCAGGAGAATCGCTTGAACCCAGGAGGTAGAGGTTGTAGTGAGCTGAGGTCATGGCATTGCACTCCAGCCTGAGTGACAAGAATGAAACTCTGTCTCAAAAAAAAAAAAGAAATTGCCTTAATGGCCATCCATAGGCCAGATCCATCTTGTATTGCCCTTGAGCTAACAATGCTTTTTACATTTTTAAATGATTGAAAAAAAATAAAAATAATATTTTGTGCCTTGGGAAAATTATTTGAAATTCACATTTTAGTGTCCATAAATAAAGTTTTATTGGAACACAGGCTCATTCATATTATCTATGGCTTACATATTATCTATGGCTGCTTTTGTGAGAAAATGGCTGAATTGAGTAAGTGCAACAGAGATTGGCCTGCAAAGCCAAAATATTTACTTTCTCTTTACAGGGAAAATTTACCACCTCTGCCGTAGGTATGTGCGTGGAGGTTGGGGAGGAGCTCTTTCGTAGGGAGCCGAGGTCTTTGGCTGCTTGCCGTTCCAAATAGTGACCAGCATTGAAGTGGATCATTTCAGCTGTTGTCTCTTGCTTTCCCTTCCCATAGGATTAGACGTAGCCGATCTAGTTGGCTCACATTAGAGTACACTTCTGTACATTAGGAGAAGCAAACTGAGATCCCTACTTCACCAAGCAGGTAAATGAATAAGGGTTTAAGGAAATAGGGACTAATGAGGCCTGTGTGAACTGGAGAGAGATATGGCTTGCCTGTAGCCTACTGTTGCTGTGTGAGTATGTAGTATTGCCAGTTTTAGAAAGAAGTAGAAAGTAAAATCGTGTTTAATATAAAATTTTTTAAAGTTTAAATATGAACAAAGAAGGAAAATACTTTGAAATCACACTCTAAGAGCCACTGTCTGAGAGCCCAAGTCAGCCTCAGAGGGCCTCCAGTTTTCAGTCTCTGCTCTAAAGTCAGCTAAGTGCCAGCCTGTCTTTCTAGGACCTGCCAGTTTCTAGCTGCAGTGAAGGCTTGTACCAGATCTTTGCTCCTTCCGTCCTAGCTTGAGACTGAGTCTCAACCCGATGCAGGTTCCAAGATTGGGGCAGGCAAAGGAGGTAGGAGATGTCCTGTATTGTCTTAATATAGTTAACACCAGAAAGCCTTTTTAAAAAGTGGATCCTCTACCTCTCTTTTGACTACTTTGTATTGTTGCTCTTCTCAGCCAGAGCCTGGTCAGGATGGAGGAGATGAGTGATAATAAGATTTCAGTACCTCCAGTACCATACCTCATTTTGACCCTGATGGAGTGCCTTGTTAGTAGGGGGAGGAGATGGGATTAATAGGGAAGGAGCAAACAGCATAGACCTAATAAGTGAGATACAGTGGTAGTTATTAAAGAATGTGTAGGAATTAGAAAACATGTGGAGGAAGGATATTTCCTGAGAAAGCAGAAGGCAAAAAAAAAAAAAAAAAAATCGGAAAAAGGAAAATAAAAGAGTTCCATGTCCAAGAGTTGGCAAATTCCCATTTGTCCGGAGGCCAGAGGTGTGAAGGGGAATGGTAGGATAAAGGTGGGAACACTGTGCTGGGACCTGGCTGAAAGTAACCTGCAATGGCTTGCTGGAGAGTTTGGGTCTTACTCCAGGAGGAACCACTAAGAGTTTGGCATTGGAGCTGGTGAGACATGAGACACTCATGAAATCTGATTCATCTGGCAGCAGCACTTAGGATAGAGTCATTGACAAGGGTGAGGTTAGTGGGTATGGAGAAGAGAGGAGACTTATTCTTGCCTAGACCCAAGGTAGTCTGGGGACGGGAAGTATGGTCTGAACTAGAGCACTAGCAGCGGCTCTGAGGAGGAAGGAACATGCGGACAGGTGCTTCACAGGTTAGTGGGGCAGGGGCCAGTAACGGGAGTGTCAGGGCTGATCCATATGACCTGTTGTCCTCCTTCCCTTTTCATATATAAAGTACTTATGTGTTTGTTGTTTCATTTAATTTCCACAGCAATTCTTAAGAATTTTTCTTCTAACTTATCCTTGTGGAAACAGATTCAAATTAAGTACCAGACAGCTAAGAAGTGATACCAGAAGCAAGCAAACTCTGGGCTGTGCAGCTGGTCTGCAGTGGAACTGTTGGGATTGTTACCATCTTTACTTAGTGAGAAATAAGTTAAGAACTGCATAAGATCATTTATGTGTAGCTTTTTAATGATCTTCCGTTGGCATTTTAGAATTGGGGAACACAGTTCTAAGATCTTAATTTCATAGTGAAAATTTTCATGCATCCTTTTCATATAAATTAAACCGACATGTAGAGATAAATATCTAATCAGATTTTCTAAATTATATTTATTATCCATTGATTAAAATATTAAGAAGCATAACTCAGTTCTACCAGTATGCAGATCATTTAGCAGTAAGCAAACATATTCACTGAAACACAGTGAGTGTTTCAAAACAGTTTGGTTTTTCCTCTTTTTTTTTTTTTACCTTGACTTAGTTATCAGTACTTGAAATCACCAAAAGAAACTCATCAGTGGTAGGATTAAGTTTAGGTTTGTTTTTTTCTTTTATGAGCCATTTGAGATATCCAGTTGTCTTTCTTCTTACATGCTCCTATTTCTTCTTTCTGACTTCATGTAGTTTTAGTTTTTTTCATTTCGAAATGAAACTAATTTCAAAGAATTAGAACTCTATTAAGTGGTATCTGTTGGAGAAAGTGAAGTATAATTGTCCTAATTAAAACAAAACACTTCAAATTGGTCATTGAAATATATACTGTAATTCTTAAGATGAAATAATTGAATAAAAATTTTACCCACAAAATTTTAAAGTTTTCTATACCTGGGTGTTTTTTAAAAGTTCATGTTTAGATTGCAGCTGTTTCAAATAGCTTTTTTCCATGCATCTTCAACTTCTTTATCTTCCTATTTTTCTCCTTACTGTGTAGACATTTTTTTAATATTGTACCTTGAACTTGGATGCCTCATTCTTAGTTGTCTAAAGAAATTGAAATTAGTCATGTTGCCATTATGTAGTTTTGATTACATCTGGCCACGTATTTCTAAACTGAAGCAATCACTGTTTTGACAAGCGACTTGAGGAGAACAGAGCTAATGTCAAGGCTGTCCTTCCAAACTGGCAAATCTTGCAGATATTGTTAGAGCAGAAAAAGCAAAAAGTAGCCTTGAGTTAAATTTATTATTTGATCATGGTACAGTTGCATAATAAAGTTGGTCCAGTTACATTCTTTTCTTGTCGGGAAAAGATATAAGGGAAGGAGTAAACAAATTGTATATGCCACATTTGTTGTGATGCAAATAACTTAATCTATAGACCACAGACATGTTATAACTAGTACATGCTAACTGAGCAGTTTGGGTGTGTTTAAAGTTAGATTCTCTGTGCTCCAGACTGTAGATTAACAACCAGCGTTTATTGAACAGGATCATACGATTTGCTGGACATTGTTCTAGCCAAGGAAGAAAGATTAAAAATCATGTCCTTTCCTGTCAAGGACTTCATCACACGTGGTGATAAATACTGACAGTGGATTTATTGCATAGTGGCTGAGAGTGAGACATAACTTATTTTCCAGTTCTGATTCTTGCTTCCTAGCTGTGATCTTGGCTAACTCCTTCATATCCTTGACCCTCAGTTTCCTCATTTATGAAACAAGGAAGAAAGTACCTAACTCCTAGGGTTAAATCATGTAATTATATAAAGTATCTGGTGCAAAGCAAGTGGGTAGCTCCTAATTACTTACCTTAAGTCTGTTTTATGTGGCTGTAACAGAATACCATAGACTGGGTAATTTATAAAGAACAGAAATTATTGCCTCATGATTCTGGAGGCTGGGAAATCCAAGATCAAGGGGCTGATGAGGGTCTTCTTGCTGCATCAGAACATGGCAGAGGGTGTCACATGGTGAGAGAGAGGGCAAGAGATTGAACTGGCAGCCTCAAGTCCTTTTTAATTGGCATGAACATTCATGAGGGTAGAGCCCTCATGACCTAAATAACTCTTATTAGGCCCCATCTTCCAACACTGTTGCATTGGGGATTAACTTTCCAACAGATGCTTTTTGTGGGGTGCATTCAAACCGTAGCACTACTATAACAGAAGGGTATGCCAGGCATTATGAGTGAAACCAGCTTAGGGAAGAGTTGGAATCATGTTCCCAAAAACAGTAATGCCTGATTGGAGACTTGGATGGATAGTAAATTAGGGGTTGAATTGAGGGTTGTACATTCCAGGCAAAGGGAACATCTACAAAGTACATGTTTGCTTCATGTTAATTTTGTTTGTGAGTATACAGATAATATATGTAATTTTAATAACAGTACTTTTAAAATTGACAGGACTATAAGTTTGTTCTCAGAATAGTAATTCATTCCTTCAAGTATGTGTTTCTTAATACAACTCAGAAATCTAAGAGCTTAAATGGCATCTGAGGAATTTGAGGATAAAAAAATTACATAGACCTAGAAGCCTTCTTAATGTGAAATTTAATGTGTGTGTTTGTGTTACTTGTTAGAGATTTGACTTTATTCTACTTTCTGATAGGGCCTGGTATTGAAGCAATTTACCCCACTTTAATTCTCTTAATTTAGATTAATTTAACACAATTTTTTTTGCCTTCTCCCTTTTCATGATCAAATGACATATGAAAATTAGTGTTAAAATACTTTATAAGGTATCTGTTTTGATAATATGGTCTCATCAGGATTCCAGAATTCTGGCCATTTTCTAGCCAGGTGTCTATTATACTAAGTTATATATTTTAAATGATAGTAATGTTGGCTGTTATTTTGAGATGATTTTACAAATAAAGACTAAGCAGTGCTTTCCCACAGATGTTTTGAATAACCACTGCCTTTTTCTTTATTTTTAATATATATATATATATATTTGTAGAGATGAGGTCCCACTGTGTTGTTGAGGCTGGTCTCAGACTCCTAGGTTCAAGTGATCCTCCTGTCTTGGCGCTTCCCAAAGTGTTGGGATTATAGGTGTCAGCCACTGTGCCTGGTCAGCCACTGTGCCTGGTCCCTTTACTTATTTTGGCCTCTTACCTTGATAAGAACAGATATGACACTTGGTCTTAGCCAAAAGGCCAAGAAGCAGTTGGCTTCTTGTCTTGGGTAACTCAAAACTTTAAAGGGCAGAATAGATACCCAGAAAACCACAGCCACATAGCTGTAATGTACCAACAGTTGAAAAGAAATTTAGCTCTTACTATGTAAAGTTAGCAACTTTCATTGCAAAAACATCTACTACCCTGATCATCTCCTAGAGATGGAAGCCATTTCTTAAGTGCCTCTAGCCATGAGCTGGTCTGTCAGTGAAAGATTATTCGCAACCCTGATCTCCTAATAGGAGGATTTCAGGAAGCCAAGGGATTCTGTTTAGAACAGCTCAGTCTTGTCTTTGCATTAAGATGTATTAACCTGAGATGCCACTTGTTTCCAGACAAGAAATCACATTGTTCTTAGTTTACCTTCCCTTTAAAGGGAAAGCCAGGGAATATGTTAAATCCTATTTACTGCCCACCTACTTGTTACTGTCATCCATATTTTCTTTATCTTGTCATTACGTTTCTCTGTGTTGTCATTAGTCTTTCCCTGAAGTAAAACATTTATGGCACTTGTCATTTATGATACCAGGATACTAGTGTTAAACTGCTTTCATGAGTGAACAAGAGTTCTTGGTCTTAGAGTCATTTTTCCTTGGATAGGGTTGGCTTATTCAACCAAGTCCATCCTAGAGAATCCCTAACTCTTGGGATTTAACATCCTGGAGAGAGTTGTTAGTGCCTCTCTGCAGTGAAAGTAGTTACCGTGGTTACTGTGCAAGGCACTGTCTTTTTTCTGCTTTGAACCAAGCAGTGAACGGCCTAAAAATGGTCAGTTTCCTGCAGTGTCTTTGAGCAAAAATGATTCTCTTGGACTTAGGCCTTAGCAATTTTTTATGCCTATCATACGTGATGAGCCCACGACTGGATAGAGCCCCACAGGAACCGTGTACTTTGAGTCCCCATAGGCTTCTGTGGCCACTGGCCATGTGACAGCCTGGAAGAGGGCCAGATTTTTCCTTTGCTCATAGCTGCTCGATAAGTGGCTGAGGGTCTGGTAGAAAGAGCAGTCAGTATAAAAGAGACTGAAAAAAAGTCCAGCCACATGCTTGGTGAGTTGTGATGCTGCGGTCATCTACGGTGACATAGTTGGAACAAAAGAGATCAAGTGTGACCTCAGAGTAACAATGCATATTGTTGGGGGGAGAATGGTTTTCATGTACTTTTTATTCTATATTGTCATCTGCCAGTAGCCTGGTTATCTTTTACCATATTTGTCACATCACGTACTATGAAAATAGTTTAAGGCTTACAGTTAAAGCACAGCTTGTGAAGAGAACATATAACTAACTGTCCCTTTCAGAACTGCCTTGTGTATAATTTTTAAATATTAATCTAAATACTGCTTCTCAGTTGTTAAAAAGTATAATTTAAAATGTGAATTAAAATTTGTACCCTTCATTTGTCAGTATTTCAGGGGTTGGCTGTGTAGTTGAACATGTCTTAATTTTTGTTAAATAATGAATGTTTCCTGTGGACAGTATTTATTTATCTTTTGAGATGGAGTCTTGCTCTGTTGCCTAGGCTGCAGTGCAGTACGTGATCTTGGCTCACTGCAACCTCCGCCTCCTGGGTTCAAGCGATTCTTTCGCCTCAGCCTCCTGAGTAGCTGGGACTACAGGCACCTGCCATCATGCCTGGCTAATTTTTGTATTTCTGTAGAGATGGGGTTTCACCACGTTGGCCAGGATGGTTTTGAACTCCTGACTTCACGTGATCCACCTGCCTTGGCCTCCCAAAGTGCTGGGATTACAAGTGTGAGCCACCACACCTGGCCCAGGATTTTTTAAATGAGTATTTGTCTTTTTTTTTTTTTTTTAAGAAAATAGAACATACAAATACAATGTAATTTCTTCTCTTTAAATTAAAATATTTTGACATTTCTTATTTTTCATTATTTGACATTTGTTTGTTTTTGAGATAGTCTCACTCTCATGCTCAGTCTAGAGAGCAGTGGTGCGAACTCTGCTCACTGCAACCTCCACCTCCTGGTTTCAAGCAATTCTCCTGCCTCAGCCTCCCACGTAGCTGGGATTACAGGCACCAGCCACCATGCCTGGCTAATTTTTGTATTTTTGTAGAGACAGGGTTTCACCATGTTAACCAGGCTGGTCTCAAACTCCAGACCTCAGGTGATCGGCCTGCCTTGGTCTCCCGAAGTGCTGGGATTATAGGCATGAGCCACCATGCCCAGCCTGTTATTTGACATTTCTTTTCGTTATTATTCTTATTATTTTGTGATAGCTAGAAGATTTAAATTTGCCTGTGGTGTTTAATTTAATTTAATTTAATTTAATTTAAATTTGCTGTGGATCCTCATTAAATATGTGACCTTAACTCCATACCTTTCTCATTACAGTATCTGGAGTAGAGTCCTTTATTCCTACTGTCCACACTTAAGTTTAGAGACCTTCTCACTCAGTCTGTGTGAGTGCATTCTTCTCTTCCTCCTTGTTACCATCTGACTTCTACCAAACTCAATTGCTTACTCTCCTTTTTTTCCTCCATGAACTCTCTGCTCCAGCCAAATGGTTTTTTCCAAATCGTGCATTTTCTATTAACTTGTTTGTATTAGTAAAGTTCAGGATCTTGAGAGATAGTATTCTGGAGGTGTCACATAGCGGAGAAGCTTATTTAAATTCTAAAATAATAGTTCGTTTTTCCAGTAAAGACTTATGACGTTTAAAACTCCTACAAAACTAACTCCTTCTCTCTGTACCCTCCTTTCCCTAAAAAGAGAGAGAGAAGGAAAGCAAGAAAGAAATCGGTTGCCATATACTTACCATGACAGTTGTCTTCTCTGTGGCAATTAAAACTTCAAAACCTTCTTATAGGTCAGTTGTTCCTTGATTCTTTGGGTAACATGGCTAATGTGGCAGACATGGTTTCATCACGCCTGCAAATTTTGATTATATTTCCAATCCTGCTTCCATCAAACTCTGCTTTCAACATTACCTGGTTTGTAATTAAAACAGGCTTGCAGTGGGGTGATCCACACTCATGATTTGACATAGTTAACTTGGGCCACTTTGATAAGCCATAGCACTGACGTTGACTTAACCAAGTGAACTTGACGTCTTTTAGCTTTAGGCCTTCTAAGTGTTAATTTATCTTCACAGTCAGTCTAGCAGTGGAGCTTCCATTGAAATTCTTCATTCATTCTTCATTCTATCTGCATATGAGGAAGCCACCAAGTTAATATTTTTTAAAAAGGCATGGACTCTGCTTTCAAGGACTTATTGCCTACTTAGGGGTTAAAGTCACTAATAAGTCCTTCAGTAATAAAAACGTTGTGATGTAGACTGAATGGGCCAAGAACATACAGGTAGCATGGTACAATGGGTAGCCTCTGTCTGGAGGCATTAAGATTGGAATTTGGATCCTGATTCCTCAACTTGGTGGCCCTGTTTCTTACCCATATTGGAGTCTCTGGTTTTCCTTCTGGGAATTGAATGGGAGAGGTTATAGGGAGAATCGGCTGAGTTTCCTTTCCACTTCTTTGTAGCATTTAGTAAAGGACTGTGAAGGCTAGGGAAGTCAGCCCAGAGCTTCCTGAATGAATAAAGACTGGAGCTAGATCTTGACAGCGAGCGAGGTCACATGGAGAAGGGAAAAAGGCGTGGGGACAAGTCCATAGAGAGAGTACTGAAAGCATATGCAGGGAAGAGACTCCATGAAAGCAATGCATTAAAAAGTATGTGTTAGAGGGAAGAGAGACTGGAATCTGAAAGGTGGGGAAGAAGATTCTTAAAATCTAGGCATGAGATGAGACTATGAGTGAACATAGGAGCTCAGGCAATGGCAGAGAAAGAGCAGATACAAGGAGCATTTCCAAAAAGAAATCATCAAGATTTGATGGGTGAGACTGTAGAATGAAAGAAATTTTAAGAGTTTAAGCTGGGTGATTACTGTGTCTTTCATTTATTCATTCATTCTTAAAATACTTAAATGGAAAACCTGCTGCTGCAGTTTTCTGTTCTGGGTGTTGGGGATTAACCACTAAATAAAACAGAAGCCCCTGCTCTTTTGAAACTTACTTTCTAGTGTTAATTATGTTAAAAAAATTTAGTGTCAGTGATTTTAGGATCTTGGGATATCATCTAGCTCATGATTCTTTTATGATCTAAAAGTTAAATGGGAAATATCAATGAAAGCGCATCCGGTATCTTCATGAACTCAGTATATGGTGTTTTCGTGTTTCAGAACTGTAAAGATAAGAATGAAACTGTTAAACTGAAAATGCTGAATTTCATAGATCAAAGAAAGTGGTGGTACTCTAGATGTAGTATTAATAGTTGGCCTTATAATTAATAAATTTCAGGGAATATTATGAAGTTTGGAACACCTAGGGAATTGTTGAGTTGTAAGAGGCTCTTTTTGTAGACTTTGGTTGGGTTAAAATTAGGTTCATTTAAAAACCAGGAGGAAGTAGTTAGGTTGAACAAGACTTTAATACTTGATGGCTTTTGTTCATGTGAGTTTTGTCAGCTTATTTCTGAAGTAGTGCTATGATATTTTAGTGTTCAATCTGAGTTTTCTTCAATTCTTCAAGGTAAAATAATTTGTTACTAGTAGATAATTCATTGACAGAAAATGTTGACATAAGAAATAGAAAAGTTTTCCGTTATATTTTGAAAGCTTGAATTAGAAGAACATTATCCAATTAAAATTATGATGCATTTAAATATTCATTTGGTTTAGAAAACTTTCCTGCCTTTCATTTAATTGACCTAGTTGTATTTCATAGCATTTTAATGATATCCACAACTAATCAGCTGTAACAGTAGAATATAAAGATTATATGTAATTCTTAAGGAAATCAATAGGACTGATAAAGTTTTTTGCATTTAAAAATATTCTTAAGAAATGATCAGGATTCTGAGCTGCTTTAAATATATTACCTCTCAGAATCTGAATTTCTTTTTCTTAAGGATGATTTTATGTTTTTTCAATTTTCTTCAGGTAAAAGTGCAGTTTTAAAGTGTCTCCTGGATATTCACAAAATTTTTCAGGAAAATGACCCAGCATACATACTAAATGATCTCTACATCTCTGACTACTGTGTGTGGATTCAGAAAGTCAAGTAAGTTTTGAGTTACTTATGAATTTTTAGATACTCACATTGCTGAAATACCTATTTATCCAGGAGGAATAAAATGAAATAACCCGAGGAAAAGCTTTTTTTTTTTCTTTCTGAGATGGAGTTTCACTCTTGTTGCCTGGACTAGAGTGCAATGGTGTGATCTCAGCTCACTGCAACCTCTGCCTCCTGGGTTCAAGCAATTGTCGTGTCTCAGCCTCCTGAGTAGCTGGGATTACAGGTGGCACACTGCCATAACCGGCTAATTTTTGTATTTTTAATAGAGACGGGGTTTCACCACATTGACCAGGCTGGTTTCAAACTCCTGACCTTGGGTCATCTGCCCACCTTGGCCTCCCAAAGTGCTGGGATTACAGGCATGAGTCACTGCACCCAACCAGGAGTAAGTTTTAATGAGAAAGAAACCCATAGATCTACCAAGCACTAAAAAGTAATTGGATTAACATGGGGAGCTTGGTGAATTTGCTTCGGGAAGGAGGTACAGATGGAGAAAAGTTAGGTTTATTAGAAAAAGTTGGTATTGTTATATCCTGGAAAAGAGGTATTAAAAGAGTTGTGATATTTATTGCCTTGGTATTGACTTTCTAGTATGAATTCTCAAGACTGAGTATCTGAACTTGTATCTATAGTTCACTTACAGTAGAGTGTGTGTGTAGAGTGTGTGTAGATGTATGTGCATTCATGTTTGTGTGTGCAAACATTTTATTATGCAAACTTAATCAAATGAATCCAGATAAGAGCTCTGTATTCATTGGCTAGCCACTGGTTTACCACCTGCAGAGCCTAATAGCATGATTCTTGATAGTGCATGCATGGAAGGGTCCGAACACTCACAAATGGGCTACAGCACATTAGACATGGCAAAATTCCTTTTCAGTAGTGAGAGACTATTAAGAATCTATAAATGGCGGGCATGGTGGCTTATACCTGTAATCCTAGCACTTGGGAGGCCAAGGCGGGAGGATTGCTTGAGTTCATGAGTTTAAGACCAGCCTGGGCAACATACTGAGACCTTGTCTGTATTAAAACAAAACAAAACCTATAAAGGGAACTCTTAATAGGAATGATTCCTAGGTGCTATAGAAAATGATAGCTACAGTGTCAATTGTGACTTAGGAGAAAAATAATCTTGATATTTTTGCTACTGCTATGATTGATAAATGCTTTAGTGTGGATTTTAATGTCTGTTTTGAATGAGCCTTATATGGGATTTATTTTTTATTTCTGTTCATGGGGAAGCAATTACATTGCAGAATGAAATATGAAAAAACTTGAGGCTATACCTGTTGTGGGGAAAATGCTTAGGGATTGCTCAAGATAACACCTAATAACAAACAGCAGGTGGTGTCAGCATTTGTATTGGAAACCTAGATTTCGCCAGATGGAAAATTGAATCTTTAACCCCTGAGGTCATAATGGCATGTCATCACTTCATTTGATCCTCCTGCTAATTGAGCTTATCAAATACCCTGCTGCCATTTCCTGTTGTTACTTTCATTTTCATAATAAAATTAAATGGGAATAGTCTATCTGTGTGGGTTTTGGGTTTTCTTTTTTAGAAGTGATGATTTTGTAAACATGTAATGAATATTGAGGTTTATGCCAGGATCCCATTTCTATGAGTGCTTATTTCCCTCTCTGTGATATTCTTTATTAACTAGAGAAAAGATTGTTTTTCACTGAAGTAGAACGATATAGGCTCTCAAGTAGATACAGGGATTATCAGACCTTCTCTGAAAAAACTTATTTTCTCTTGGTTTTAAGCTGTGGGAAATGAAGCGAAATTCTTAGGTTCTTTGTAATTGTTGTGCTAATAGGAATTTTTTTAAAAAGGGTAATGTACTGGGGAGTGAGGTAGGAGAGAGAAACCAGTAGGAACTCAAAATTATTTTGTAAAGTTGTTTTTTTCAACTTTAGCAATTTGATCATAACTTTCTTTTCCCTAAATAGGCGGTGTTGTTTTCAGTTTGTGTGTTAAATTTAACTGTAGCCCAGCTATTTTTTTCTTCTCTTTTGAAATAAAACATTTGTTTGTCTAATTTTTATTAAAATTTCTAGTTTCTTTCTTAATTTTACAAGCACAACATGATTGAGCTTTCTAGTATTTTCTTTACTGTGAACTTCTCAGCTGTAAATAATTCTTATGCAGTGTAGATTCATGATTTTTATAAGTGATTTTTTCCCTTGCTTTTACCTTCTGGTTTATTTCTTCTCCATGTAGTTTATCAGTGAAATCTAGCAGTTTATTTTTACGTTTTAAAAGAGCTGTATATTTTTCTTAGTTTAGTTTGATGTTGTTGATTATAATAATAAAAGCTGTGTAAGATTTTATTTGAAATACCAGGTAAGTGCTAAATTCTGACTAGCACAAAAACAGCATTCAATTTTTACAGATAAATACTTTGGCAAAAACTTACTGAAATGTAGTTAGCAAAGTCATTCTTATGTTGAATTAATGAAGTTAACAGCAACATCTATTGTTACTTCTCCTTTTGTACTAGGTTATTTTTCCTTATAGCTGTGTCTCGTAGAGCATATTTGCAAAGCTGAAAATCTGAAGCTCCTGGGCTCTCATTCTGAGTTACAGACTTTCCGAATTGTTTTTCTGAAAAGAACGCTCCCTACCACCCTTCCCTATAAGCTTCACTGGAAGCTTCCAGGGTAGTGCTCACTACAGCAAATGTTCTCTGGTTGGTAGCCTTAGAAAGTGATTTGCTTGAGGTTATATGTCTTATAAGAGACAGGTCAGGTCTTCTGGTTCCAGATTTACTATTTTTCAGGATATGCTGCATAGGCAGCCAGTTGTCTCCATCCATAGCATGTGGTAGAAAAAAAGATAAAAGCCCTTTCTTCAGAGAGGTTTTCCTATAGGAAAAGGAATAAAATGTTTTTCCTGTGGATGGTCCCATAGCACTTGGTTGAGAGATCACTGGGCACTTCTCACGCTTGCCTTTTGTTGTAGGAATCTAGATGCATATCTCTTTCCCCTCTGAAATGCTAAGGTCTATGTGAATGAGCACCTATTTGGGCCCATCACAACTCCTTGTTAGCATAGTCAGTTTTACTCAAATACCTATTAGACTGGATTAACAGAACATTTTCCATTGTTTTTTTTTTTAAATGTAACAGTTTAAAAATATAAATCAATTCTAACTTATTTTTCTTGATATTTCAACTACATATATTAGTTCCCTGATTCTTTGCTGGTGGGCTGCCATCATCAGTAGCAGTGATAGTTCTGACCCTCTGAAAGTTTAGCAGTTTCCATGGGTATCCAACCCTTTGGCTTCTATGAGACACATTGGGAGAATTGTCTTGGGCCACACATAAAATACACTAACAGTAACAATAGCATGGACCAAAAAAAAGATCCATGGGTAAATTTCGTGATATCCACTACCACAGTAAGCAAAAAAGTCATTGCATTCAAAGAGTTGGTACTTTTTCATATAAGGTGGGCTAGAAAAGAATGAACTGTAATACATTCCAGCTCTACTTCTCATTGGCCATATGACCTTAACAAGTCACTTTGTCACTTAATCTAATTCAACCAGTACTAGTATTTTTGATATTTCCTTTATTTGTCTCCCAATGCATTTTTAAACCAGTGGAAGCAGTACCACATACCATTCTGCAGCCTGTCTTATACTCATGATAATACCCTATAAACCATTTTCCTTTATAGCGTAATATCCATTACAGAGTATTTTTAAAGTAACTAATATATTTCTCATTATAAAAAGAGTTACATATATGACCACTGAAGAAAATTTCACATTAAAACTCTCTTGTAATATATAGGACATTTTGAAATAACAAGGGATCAAGAAGGATATTCTTTTGTTTTTTCTACATGGAAAAATTTTATTGTTTTTAATTGAAACTAAAATCTAAAATCCTGACTCTTAATGAGTACAAATGTGAACTTGTCATTAAGATGTTAGCTCACACTTTTTCTCTCTAGTTTTTTAAAGGAGGTAGTTATGGGGAAAAAGAAAAGTGTTTTTGAAATTCTAAACCGTCTTTGCATTAAATTGATTAATAGTTAATTAACTCTGATACTCAGTGCAATTACTTTTTTGCTGAAATCTTACGACCTTTTGGACACTGATGTGGGAAGTTTGTAGAAGGAAACAGCTATATCAGTAAATAGTTATCTGCCATTTGATAAATTGTGAACCTCAGTTTCCTTAGTTGTAAGTGAGCCTAAGCTATTTCAGCACTGAAGTTTTATAATTTTAGAAAACATAAGACTTTATGTTTGCTTTAGATTGTTTGAGTTGCTTTCTATGAGTGTGTGCTTTTCAAGGGGATAGGGTTATGCTAAGAACAGCATAGATACATGCATCTCTTCCTTTTGGCTCTCTGTTGTTCCTGGTTCATCTGCCAAAATAAGGGAGTGAGACTCATCTGCAGAGGTACAACATCAGTATTGCATATAAAAGTGGAGTCATGTATTTTTTTTCAGTCAGTAGTAATTGAGCTCTGTTATTTGCCAAGTGCTGAGATAGGTGCTGGGGATACTGTGATGAACAAGAGAGATATGTCATTGTAAAGTTGGTCTTGTAGTGGGAAATACAGATGTAATATGTTATACCTGATAACAGCTACAGTGGGCAAGTATGCGTGCTGTGGAAGCACCTAAGAAGACACAGGGCCGTAGGAAAAAGCTTCTCAACCTTAGGCTGAGAGCTGAAAGGTTGGTAAGAGGAGTCAGATGCAGGTGAGGAATTGGGGATGAAGAGTATCTCAGACAGTGGACAAAAGAATATGGCCCATTTGAAGAGCTTGAAAATTCAATACAGAAGTGGAAGGAAAGAAATGAGGCTAGAGGTTCATATAGAGGCTTGGCCACCTAGAGATGCTTGGTCTTTGCTCTGGGAGAATATGGAGCATCTGAAGAGTTTTAAGTGATGAAGTGCCTGTGCGAGTGAGGGGATGAGATGGACATTCTGGGAAGATCCATCAGGTGACATTGTGGGGAATGAATTGTGGTGGGGCAAAGCTCAGAGCTTGAGACTTAAAGGTCGTTTAAGAAGCATGGCAATCCAAGAAAAATAGCCTGAGCCAGGTGAGTGAGAATGGGGAGGGAGACTAGTGGTCAGATTTGAGAGGCAGATTGGAAGCTGCTGGGAGAGAGAGAAGGGGAGGAGTCAAAGATAAGACGCAGGTTTTGACTTGGCCATCTAGCTGGCTATTGAAGGTGCATTTGCCAAGATTGATTAAATAATACTGAATTGGGTATAGTTTGGGAGAAAAGATGAGAAGTTCAGTTTTGGAAATGCTGATTTGAGGCCTCTAAGGAATATCAGTAAAGAGGGAGCCAGGAACACTTGGAGCACTGCTGGGAAGGATATGTAAAGAAGAGTTTAGGCAAGAAGGGAAATGAAATAGGTTGCAAAACATAAAAAATGTTCTCTGGTTACATGGTACGGTGTTACCTATGAGTATAATAATAATTGGAGTGGTTGCATTTCAAGCTGGGAAAATAACATGCAGAGGAGTAACAAAGAAAAACGCATGTAAAATGGTGAACAAATTTTCTGGTTCTAGCTATAGTGTATGTATAGGTAGGACAGAAGTGGACATGAGGCTTTTTGTGTTTGGATCGTAGTGTATCCTTGCTGTCTCCCTTTATTGTTGAATAAGAGGGTCTACTCTTAATATTCTGAGGTCACGATGTTTTAGTAACAGGGCCAGATGATAAATCCTATCTCTGTAGTCTATGTGCTAGAGACCCTCAGTATTCTTGACTCATTCTTTCTGATTTTTAAGAGATGGAATTTCGCTATGTGACCTCCAGCTGCTGGGCTCAACTGATCCTCTTGCCTCTGCCTCTGGAGTAGCTGGGAATACAGGAGCACGGTTCTTGACTACTTCTTGTCAATTGGTCACATAAGAGTATCTCAACTCAGGCTTTTACAGTAAAATTGGGGGGCTTTATTGGGGGACTATAGGTTATCCTGTGGTGCTGTACTTTCAAGAGTATGGCTGGACACCAGGAGATCAAGTAATGAGAAAGTGAGGCATCCGGCTTGCTCTTGCATGTGGTCTCGCATGGTGCTGCTTTCTGCAAGGCACTGCCACTCTTCTCTCTCACTGTTCGTGGAGGAGGATGGGCACTCCACAGCTCTGAGTTTACATGTCTTTACTTTAAGTGGGGATAGATTCCCTGGTTTGTAATTGCAGGGAGGAAGAATGTGATTGGCTTAGCAAGGGTAAGTGTGTTTTCCTGGTCCAGTTGCCTTCGTCACCCTGGGATCAGAAGTAGTGAGTGGCGTTTCTAAGAAAGTGAAGGTGGGGACATGCAGCCACCTCATCAAGACATTGCTGTAATTTTACCCTGCCATTTTGAGCCATAGCTGGGGGAAAGCCGTGATACCTACTACCACCCAAGTCACTGATGTTTATAATAAATCTACAGTGTGGAAGGTGATTTCAGAGATCTGTTAAATTGAGGCATGCAGAGCAATAATCAGACACTCTAGGTAGTTTTACATTTGTATGGGAAGTTACTTCTCTGACAAATGGTGAAATGCTAAGTGTTACATTAGCTGCTAGTGATTAACATGTAGAAATTTAAAGAAACAATTGTGCATAATTTCAAGCAAGTTAAAACTCCTTTGGAGTAAGATCATTCTTGGTAAGGTGCTTATTCTGGCATGTCAAGTTGCTCTTTAGTTTTACTGTTTATTTTTAATTAAATCCACAAATTCATCCTGGATGGAAGTGGGTTTTAATCTCCATAAGAAAAGATTAGTACAAGGCAGTATCCATTCACTTGGATCTATTCAGCATGGTTTCATATAGAAAGGATTTACTTAATGGTTCTGTACCTTATCACCAGTAGTTCAGCAGTGCCCACTGGGGACTGTTGCTCTTCATTAGACTTCTCTTACAAGAAATGTGCCAATAAATCACAGGATTACAAATGTTCCTACAGATTTAAGACTAAAATAACCTTTTATAAAGATATGAATGCTTCTTGTGACTAAGTGTATTGAGAAAACTAACAAAAGAATCACATATTTGAATGTTAAAGGTTTGTGGGATATTTTTGTTCATTTTTTTCAAAATTTATAATTTGTATCCTATTTTTTTTTCAGGTAAACTTTTTATTTTAGAATAGTTTTAGATTTACAGAAAAATTGCAGAGATAATACAGAGTTCCCATGTACCCCGCACCAAGTTTTCCCTGTTAACCTCTTATATTAGAATGATATATTTGTCACAATTAATGAACCAATATTGATACATAATTATTAACTAAAGTTTATTTAGATTTTCTTAGTTTTTACCTAATGCCCTTTTTCTATTCCAGGAGACCACATTTTGTTCTGTTTTTAACCAAAGAACTGGAAATTGGGTAGTGCTCAATTTCTTGGACATTTTGTCATTCAAGAACTTAAATGCTGTGAAAGGTAGTAAAATATTATTGAGATGCTCAGATACCTGAGGAGCTTAATACATACAAACATTCTAATCAATCATCATGAATCCAGACTTGGAAAAAAATGGGTTTGATATATTTTAGAATTTTTAGAAATTTAGAAACATAATTCATTTATCATTTTTACTTACACATGTACCATGGACATCATAGTTATGATACACTGATAAAAATAGAGAAAGTTTAGGGCTGGGCATGATGGCTCATGCCTATAATCCCAGCACTTTGGGAGACTGAGGTTGGAGGATCAGTTGAGGACAGGAGTTCGAGACCAGCCTGGGCAACATAATGAGACCCTGTCTCAACAAAACAAAACTTAACTGGGAGTAATGGCATGTGCTTGTAGTCCCAGCTACTCAGAGGCTGAGACAGAAGCATTGCTTGAACTCAGGAATTCAAGGCTGCAGTGAGCCAAGATTGTGCCACAGCACTCCAGCCTGAGTGGCAGAGTGAGACCCCATCTCAAAAAATGAAAAAATAAAGATTTTTAAAATAAATTGGGCAAGGCCTTTATATTTTCATCTAATTTTCTTAAGGTGGAGGAGGTTGGAGGAGAAAATGTGGAGATACATATGAACCATTTTCAGAGGTGAATAAGCATGGAAAATACTCTTCCTTTATCTAGGGAGTAGTATGTATATCAAGCCCATTTTATAGCTGTGGCTGGGTGGCTGTGTTAGATCTGTCTCTGTTCTTTCTTGTTTTAGTCCCTGATACTTGTCTCTAGACTTCTCAGGTTCTTGCTTTTGGCTTGCTGGAGCCATGGCTTTTTACAGAGTAAGTAAATTGTTATCTCCTTGTTCGTGTGTGTTTTTGTACCTCACAGCTCTTTGGAGAATTCTCTTTGGATGAGACCCAAGGGATCAAGTGAATTAGGGTGGTGATTGACTTAGTCATGTTTTGTAAACCAGTATTCTCTACTTTTATGTAGAATTTTCACTGTACTTGAATTGTCTTAACATCTTATTCAAAGAAGAGTCTTACATTCATTAATGTGGCATATGTGTAGTTATCATATACTTAGAAAGTGCTCTGTTTAAGGGGAGCTTTGTCAAGAGCATTCTTTTCAGTGGAGTCACAAGAAAGCTTTTTTTAAAAAACTGACAACTTCAAATACAATTTCCTTTTTCTTCTGTCTATTATGATTGAAACCCAATCTTTGTTACAACATAATTATCTCAGCTGAAGCCAGCAGGGAGTTGCTGCCTTAATGTTAGGGGTGTGAAGTCCCCTAAATAAATAGAGGATTAATTACATTCCCAGCATGTTGCGAAGGTGATGAGATTGATTGTGATATTTGACTTGTCCCATTTCCTGCTCTGACTACTTTCTTGAATAAATAGAAGCTGGGAAAATAATAAACAGAGCCATGAAACATGTTGTTGGGCATGGAGTGTTGGAAAAGGACCTTCTTGAGATTTATTTCTAGATTTTAAGGGGTTTATATGACACTTACAGTATTTTTTCATTGATTATTCTTGTATTATTTCAATTTAAACAGCTTTCAAGGAAATTTTGTTTCAGAAAACATAGATATTAATAGTGTTGAGAGAATTTGACAAATTGTATTTTAATGGATGGATATCAGCAAATTTCTGATCCAGTTTTAGATGCTTTCATTTAGTGTGGCATTATGGAGGGTTTAAACTAAAGGAAATGTTAGCTGTTATATATTTCTAATTTTTTTTGGAACAGAGTCTCGCTCTGTCGCCCAGGCTGGAGTGCAGTGGCGTGATCTTGGTTTACTGCAACCTCTGGCTCCCAGGTTCAAGTGATTCTCCTGCCTTAGTGTACCCAAGTAGCTGGGACCACAGATGCCTGTTACATGCTTGGCTAATTTTTGTGTGTGTGTGTGTGTGGTTTTTTTTTTTTTTTTTTTTGAGACAGAGTCTTGCTCTGTTGCCAGGCTGGAGTGCAGTGGCTCGATCTCGGCTCACTGCAACCTCTGCCTCCCGAGTTCAAGCAATTCTCCTGCCTCAGCCTTCCCAGTAAGTGGGACTATAGGCATGTGCCACCACTCCCAGCTAATTTTCGTATTTTTCAGTAGAGACAGGGTTTCACCATGTTGGCCAGGATGGTCTCGATCTCTTGACCTCGTGATCCACCCGCCTCGGCCTCCCAAAGTGCTGGGATTACAGGCATGAGCCACCACGCCCGGCCATAGCTGTTATATATTTCTCCTGTCATTTGCACATAAGGGCTTCATACTTCTGTTAAACTTAAAGTGGTAAATTAGGACTTTCATGAGGCGGATCATCTTTTTTGTTTGTCTTACTGTCTTTTCCTGGAGAGTTTTATAATATCCTGAAACTGTGGTTTAGAGTATATATTTATTCTCCAAATTTTCTATTGCTGTGGCTTCCTAAGGAGGTCCACTTTTCCCAGGGGGTACATAAAATAATCTTTTGGGGGATGTAGGAAAACCGTAAGAGACCTTCTGTCTATGCTTATTTTTTGAGAATGAAATTAAGCTTCATTTGTATTTCATATATGGATTGATGGCAAAAATAATTTTTAGTGGCTATGTACCATACATTTTTAAAATTGATGTGATACTTAATTAGAGACTTAAAAGGCCACTGCTTCATGGAACAACCATCCCTATTTTCAGAGAGAGTCGTATGCCTTTTTTCTCAAAGCCTAAGTTATGGCAGGGCAGGGATTGCCTCTACTAGGAAATTAGAATTGGGGTTCAGGAACTCTTGTCAATCTCTGCCAATTAAAGACTCCTAATGATATGGTCTCTTCTTTTCTGCTCTGTAATTTTATGTAAATAATAAAATGGTGCACCAAAACAATGAAACTCTGCGTTTGTAGTGTCAAATTAACCACCTGACTTAAATGCTAAGTTCATATTTGGGAAAACTCCAGCACTGATGAATTATCTAATTATTATGTTTATTTCATTTCGTGTAGGGTATAAGGGCTTTCTTTTTTCTGAAATGCAAGCTCTTCTTGAAAATTTTGCCTGAGGCTGGGCGCAGTGGCTCACACCTGCAATCCCAGCACTTTGGGAGGCCAAGGCAAGTGGATTACCTGGGGTTAGGAGTTTGAGACCAGCCTGGCCAATGTGGTGAAACACCATCTCTTCTTTAAAAATACAAAAATTAACCAGGCATGGTGGTGCGTGGCTGCAGTCCCAGCTACTCAGGAGGCTGAGGCATGAGAATCACTTGAACTCGGGAGGTGGAGGTTGCAGTGAGCTGAGATTGTGTCACTGCATTCTAGCCTGGGTGACAGAGTGAGACTCTGTCTTTAAGAAAAAAAGAAAAGAAAAGGAAGCTGGGGCTTGAGTGCGGACCACCATACTTTTTAGTTTATTTACTTCTATATTCTGTCTCTACTAAAAATACAAAATAGCTGCGTGTGGTGGTGGGTGCTTGTAATCCTAGTTACTCGGAAGGCTAAGACAGGAGAATCGCTTGTTCTCTTGAGTTGTACAGCTCATTAGGTGATGGAGTACACCTTTAATATCATGACATGTTTGTCTTTTGTGTAGTTTGCCTGATTTTAGGCTTGTGATAAATGAGATATCACTTTATATCCTAGACTTATAATTATGTGGTGTGCTTTAAATGACAAAGGTGAAAAGTGGTATCTCTTCTGATAATCATCTCTTCTGATTCCTGCCGCTTTGGGTGTGTACGTGCCCTATAAACCCAGAGCACATACACACCCAAAGTTGTTCTTTGTGGATGTCACTTTTGAGACCTTATTAGAACCCAAAGTCACTTTCTTTTAGCAAAGAATAAAACAACTTCTCACATGTGGTATTAAGTATCTTTGTGCCATTCCAAATAAGCTTGCCAGCCAGTTTAGATTTCATTTCTATCCTTAGATTATCCTAATGCTTTAGAAAAATAAGGGTTTAGTTCTTACTGGAGGAAATTGACTTCATTTTCAACTTGATATTTAAAATTACAGTAGTCAGTATTTGTCCTATATACTTGTTTTAAGGGACATAACAGTTAAAAAGACTTCACTTATGCTGTATAAGCTAGTGATCTGAATAAAACTATTGGCAGAAGATCTCCACTCTATATTAAATACTGGATTAATCATACAGGTCAAGCTTTCAAAATTGTAATTGTGAAGCTTGTGTTCTGAATGTAGCAGCACTACATATCCTTATGTTTCAGAAGCTTTGTTATGATCCATGGTTTCAGATGCAGGTTTCAAATCCAAAAATTTTACCTGGTAAGGCTTATCATACCTTTTTTAAAATTAAATATTTTTAAAATAGTAGAGGCAGAGTCTTGCTGTGTTGCCCAGACTGGTCTTGAACTCCTGGCCTTGAGCGATCCTCCTGCCTTGGCCTCCCAAAGTGCTAGAATTACAGGCATGGGCCACCTTGCCTGATGTTGTACCTTTTTATCAGAAAGATCCAACCTTGCTCCAGGTATGTGTGAAAACAGTTTTGCTTTTGTTTTTAAACCAGAGCCACGTAGATCTTTCCATCTTCTGTATAGGTCAATGTTACTTGTTTCTATTAATCATACTGTTTCAAAGCTCCCCTGCCATTTTAAGATGGGCTCTCCTCTTGAGGCTTGGGCATGAGAGTTATGGCAGATACTGACTTTGTTTCTTATCTTTTGGGGTCTTGTTATCTTATGTGATGGTAATGGTGGTTTTTAAATTGTGACTGCCTTAGACTTGAGTATCTGTTCATTAGTCCATTCAACAAATAGTTTATAAGTTCCTACTGTGTGCAGGGTTCTCTGCCAGGGGCCTGCCAATGGTAAACCAAAACTTGGCTTCTGCCCTCCTGGAATGTGTGGTCTAATGGGGAGAGAAATATTAATCCAATGCTTGCATACACAAAAAGTAAAATTAAAACCTTGGAAAGTGGTTCAAAAGAAAAGATTCACACTGCCATGAGAGATGGCTGACTTCATCTGGTGTGGGGATTAGGGGGAAAGGGGGATCCCCTGGGGAAATGTTTGGTTTGAGTACTGACATACAAATAGGAGTTAACCTAAGAAGGGTGGTGGACTTTAGGAATATATAGTAGATCCATCATGTGCAAAGGCTCTGCGGCAGGAGGGAATTTTATATATTTTCAAGAAATTGCAAGAAGGTCAAGGTGGCTGGAACACAGAGAAGGGGTATATGTTAAGAATTTTTATCCCTATTCTAAGTGTAGTGAGAAGCCAGTGAAGAGTTTCCAGAGTATGATTGGAGATCATTGGTGTTGTAGTGTGAAGAACTTTTTAGGCCAGTTTCAAGACTATTAATGGTGTCCTTATGAGGCATGAGTATAGCCTGACTAGGGAATTAGGATTTTAGGAACTAAAATGGATTTAGAGAATGAGGAAGAAGGCAACATGGAAGATGATCCCTGGGTTTGTAGCCTGCACAGCTGAATGAATGATAAAACCTAATTTTGGAAAAGTAATCTCAGGGTTTTGGCTTTTGTTAGAGAAATTCTTCTGTGTATAGAACTTAAACTCTTTGGTGGTTATCTGTACTTTTAATTCATAATTCTGGATAATGGCCAGTTTTCTTTATTTGCCTCTGTTATTGTAGCCTTTATTATTTAATGAACTACTGGGCTCAGTTATCTATGGAGGTTTGCCTTCTGTGTGTCTTTTTTGAACATTTATAGAGTTTAGTTATTTTCTTAAAATATTTTCTTATGAAATATACAATAATATAGGAAGCATATACATGCAGATTAAAGAATAGTAATGAACTGAATATTTATGTAACTACCACTGATTTTTTTTTTAAGGGACAGGGTCTTGCTGTGTCACCCAGACTGGAGTGCAGTGATGTGTTCATAGGTTACTGCAGCCTCGAACTCCTGAGCTCAAGTGATCCTCCGAGCTCAGCCTACCAAGTAGTTAGGACTACAGATATACCTAGCTAATTTTTTATTTTTTGTAGAGATAGGGGTCTTGCTCTGTTACTCCAGGCTGGTTGAACTCCTGGGCTCAAGTGATCCTCCCACTTCAACCTCTCAAAGTGCTGGGATTATAGGACTGAGCCACCATGCCTGGCCTCCAATCTTAAGAAGTAGAATATCACTAGTTTTCTAGAGATTCCCTATGGGACCATTCCCAATTGTATTTCCCACCTTGATTTCTGGTAACCACAACCCTAAATTTTATGTCAGTCATTACTTTACTTTTCCATGTAGTTTTACCATTCATGCATATATCTCAAGTTTAGTTTTTAGTTTTGCTTGCTTTTGGAATTTATGTGATGGAATCCTACTATATGTGTTCTTCTATTACTTGTTTCTTTTAATTTTAAAAAGATTTGTCCGTGATGATGCATAGTGTTATAGATTGTTCTTTTCTACCCTACAGTATACGATCCCATTGTTTGAATGTACTGCCGTTTGTCTGTTTTTCTGTGGATCCACTAATAAATGGTTTCCAGTTTGGGCTGTTTAGGAAAATGCTAACAGATGTCACTGTACATATTTCATGGTGTATACTTGTGCAGCTTTTTGAGTAAGCCCTATACCTAGAAATGGAATTTCTGGGATTTAGGGGACAGTGATAGCTTAGACTTTAATGGGCGATGTCACACTGTTTTCCAAAGTGGTTGCACCAATTTATTTCAGCGTATACTTTAACCAGCAATGTATAAGAATTTTTCTGGTTTCACCTTCATGTCGACACTTACATGGTTTAAATTTTAAGATTTGACAATCTGAAGTAGTTTGAAATAGTTTCTGTTATAATTTTAATTTGCATTTTCCTAATTACTAGTGAAGCTGAGCATCTTTTCATGTATTTATGAACCATTGGTGTTTCCTCTACTATGAAATGTCTGTCTATTGTACTCCCTATTTTTCAATAGGACTTCCTTTTTAAAAAAAATTTAGTTATAGGTTCTTTCAGTATTCTGGATACTAGTCGTTTATTGGTTAAATATGTTACAAATACTTTCTTCCAGTTTATAGTTTATGTTTCAGTCTCCTTGTAGTGTCTTCATAAACAGAAGTTTTTAATCTCATTGAATTTTTCAATATGTTCTTTTATGGGTGTGCTTTTGGTTCTTATTTAAGAAAGTTTTTATGATTTGGATATCATAAAGATACTCTCTTATAGTATCTTCTAAAATTTTTATTCTTTTGCCTTTTGTATTTAAGTCCTTAGTCCACCTGGAATAGATTTTTTTATATGTTATGCAATAGGGGATCCAGTTTCATTTTTCCCATATGGATAACCAAATCCCAGCTTCATTTATTAAATAGTCTATCCTTTCCTCATATATCCCGCAGTGCTCGCTCTCACAAATCAAGTTAACATGTATATGTGGATCTGTTTTTAGGTTGTCTGTTCAGCCCCACTGATTCACTTGTCTATCATGTGCTAGTACCATGCTTTCTTAATTACTTTAGCTTTATATCTTAGAATCAGCTTGTCAAGTTCCATGAAAAACATTTTGATTGGAATTGCTTTGAATCTGTTAATCAGTTTGAAGAGACTAAAATATTTTGTATCTCTTTCCAATACTATGGTATGACTCTAAGTTTTCTTTAATGTGTTTCAATAAAATTTTATATTTTTCCATTAAAGGCTTGTACATTTTTTGTTGGATTTATTGCTTGTTATTTGATTTGCTATTATAACTGATACTGTTTTTAAAAAATTACTTAGAAACTACCTGTTTAAAGTATAGTCATACATTGCTTAACAATAGGGATACATTCTGAGAAGTGCATCATTAGGCAGTTTTATTGTGTGAACATCATAGAGTGCACTTACACAAACCTAGATGGCATAGCCTACTACACACCTCGGCTCTATGGTATAGCCTGTTGCTCCTAGGCTGTACACCTGTACAGCAGGTGACTGTCCTGAATGCTGTAAATAGTTGTAACACACTGGTATTTGTGTATCTTAACATATCTGAATATGGAAAAGGTACAGTAAAATCAAAGTGTTATACTCTTATGGGACCACCATCATGTATGTAGTTCATCATTGACCACAGCATTGTTATGTGGCACATTACTGTATATAGAAATGTAATTCACTTTTTAAAATTGATTTCATATCCAGCTACCTTGCTAAACTCTGCTGTTAATTCTTATGTATCATTTCTGTTCAGTTTTCTATATAGGCAGTAGCAATGCAAGTAATGACAGCTTGATTTCTTCCTTTCCATTCTTTATATTCTTTATTTCTTTTTCTTTTTATTGCACTGGCCTAGGTGGTGGTAATATATTTCTCTTTTTCTTTGTCTTTAAGAAAATGTTTTCAACATTTTATCATCGAATATGATATTTGTTTTTGTTGATAGTCTTTATCAAGTTAAGAAAGATTCCTGTTATTTTTAGTTTTGCAAAGAGTTTTTTATTCTAAATAGTTTTGGATGTTATTCCACTTTTTTCCTCGTCTAGGGTGATCTTAAGACTTTTCTCTTTTAATCTGTTAATGTAGTGAATGGCATTTATGAAATCTCTAACAAATTTGGCCTTGCATTCCTGGGATAAACCCATCTTGATTATGATGCATTATTTAAACATGATGCTGGATTTGGCTTGCAAACTCTGTGTGTGCATACAATCAGGAGGAAGGTATAGGAGGAGGAGAGATTGGCCTATAATTTCCTGTTGTTGTACTGTCCTTTCCTGATAAAATGACTTAGAGAGCATTGCCTTTTCTATTCTCTGAAATAGTGTATGTAATACTGAAATGATGTATTCCTTGAATCTTTAGTAGCATTCACCAAAAAAAAAAAAAAAAAAAAAAAAAAGC
>CAUYLG010078862.1:0-10792 GCA_963573385.1 Cacajao melanocephalus | reverse complement strand
CAAATGGCATATCTAAAATATTTTAATACTGGCTGATTTAACATAAAAATGTGGCAGAGGCCGGGTGCGGTGGCTCATGCCGAAGAGGGAGACCCAGGCATCTCAGATCAACTTCCCCTTTTCATTCCTAAGACTGTAAACTTCCCGTTTTCATTCCTAAGACTGTAAACTGAAACCTTTTCATATGTAATTCCTGAGACTGTAAACCAAAACCCTTTTCATATGTAATTCCTGAGACTATAAATGGAGACCCTTTTCATATGTTAAGCTATAAACCTAAGATTCTTCCACATGTAACATCTAAAGTATAAGCCTATATAAAGACGGAACCTTCCTTTGTTAGGGGAGCTTGGCTGTTAGGCAACTATGCCACCTTGCTCCTAGTGGAATAAACCCTCCTTCCTCCTGTATTTGGTGTCTGAGAGATCCCTTTCCTGCAGCCGCTCCAGCTACAACGCCTGTAATCTCAGCACTTTGGGAGGCCAAGGCAGACAGATCACAAGGTCAGGAGATCGAGACTATCCTGGCCAACGTGGTGAAACTGTGTCTTTACTAAAAATACAAAAATTAGCTGGGCATGGTGGCATGTACTACTTAGGAGGCTGAGGCAGGAGAATCGCTTGAACCCCAGAGGTGGAGGTTGCAGTGAGCCGAGATTGCACCATTGAGACTCCAGCCTGGTGGCAGAGCATGACTCTGTCTCAAAAAAAAAAAAAAAAAAAAAAGTGGCAGAGTATTTTCCTGATGTTCAACTAATTTTTACTTAGCATGAATTACCAGTTTTATTAGTTAGTCTCATCATTAGAATTCTCGCAATCCTTATCCAGTCTAAATAATATGATTTTAAAATTATCGAAACCTGTACTCAAGTTGTCTGTGCTGTTTCCATTGTTTCTCGAACCTCCTTACAGACACAGTACTCTAGAGTTTTGCATGCTTTTGAAATTTATAGAAACTACATCAGAATTGCTGGGTGAAGTGGCTCACGCCTGTAATTCCAGCACTCTGGGAGGCTGAGACAGGTGGATGGAGAGGTTAGGAGTTCAAGACAAGCCTGGCCAACATGGTGCAACCCTGTCTCTACTAAAAATACAAAAATTAGCCAGGCATGGTGGCATTTGCCTGTAATCCCAGCTACTCGGGAGTCTAAGGCAGAGAACTGCTTAAACCTGGGAGACAGAGGTTGCAGTGAGCTGAGATCATGCCATTGCACTCCAGCCTGGGTGACAGAGCAGGACTCCATCTCAAAAAATATAAATAAATAAAATAAAAAGAAACTACGGCTGGGTGCAGTGGCTCATGCCTGTAATCCTAGCACTTTGGGAGGCCGAGGTGAGTGGATCACCTGAAGCTGGTTCAAGACCAGCCTGGCCATCATGGTGAAACCTCATCTTAAAAAAAAAAAAAAGAAAAGAAACTACTTCAGAATTAAACCATTAACCATATAAATGTCTTTAAATAATTAAGAAGAAACAAATGAAACAAATTGATTATATCTGTGGCCTACAATAACTTATAATAACCGTAATTATGACTAATGACTTATACTGAAATATATGATTTTTTAGAAATTTCATACAATTATGGAATAAATATTAATAATATATTTATTAAAATAGAAGTTGAAGATCAAACATTATCTCTAATTCAACAATGTTTTTCATGTAATTTAACATATCAAATAATTATGTTTTTTTGGCTGGGCACAGTGGCTCATGTCTGTAATCCCGCACTTTGGGAGGCTGAGGCCAGCGGATCGTGAGGTCAGAACTTCGATACCAGCCTGACCAACATGGTGAAACCCCATCTCTACTAAAAATACAAAAATTAGCTGCCCGGCATGGTGGCGCACTCCTGTAATTCCAGCTACTCAGGAGGCTGAGGCAGAAGAATCGCTTGAACCTGTGAGGCAGAGGTTGCAGTCAGTTGAGATCAAGCCGCTGCACTCCAGCCTGAGAGACAGAACAAGACTCAAAAAAAAAAATTATGTTTTTTACTCTTTTGGATGTTGCATTGGCCCTCTGTAGCATCCAAATTTAGGGGACTAAGCTGGGTGCAGCCTAGTAATCCCAGCACTTTGAGAGGCTGAAGTGGGTGGATCACCTGAGGTAAGAAGTTTGAAACCAGCTCGGCCAACATGGCGAAACCCCATCTCTACTAAAAATACAAAAAATTAGCTGGGCATGGTGGCAGGCACCTGTAATCCCAGCAACTTGGGAAGCTGAAGCAGGAGAATTTCTTGAACCTGGGAGGCAGAGGTTGAGTAAGCTGAGATCATGCCATTGTACTCCAGCCTGGGTGACAGAGTGAGATTCTATTTCAATAAAAAAAAAAAAATTTAGGGGTCTAATAATACATAAAATTTCTGTTCAAGAGAAAATAGCCATACATTTTTATTAGTATATTATTAATGGTAAAGCTAATTTTAATAAAACCTTACAAATAAATTCATCAAATTTGTCATTTTTTGCCACTCTAGGTTTTCATAAATATTTTATAATCTCATAATTAATCGTTTAAACTTTCTATATTTTATTTACTATTTCAGTTTTTCAGTTTGCAACAACCATTGAGTAATTTCAAACTAGGCTAAATGTTTCTAACTTCCTTCATCAAAAGCATTTTTTGCTTTCATTTCAACACTCTATGCAGAATTGTTTTTCATACATTTAGTTGATTTAATTATATATAGATTACATTAACTCTTTTTTTTTCTTTTGGAGACTGAGTGTCGCTCTGTCGCCCAGGCTGGAGTGCAATGGTGCAATATAGCTCACCGCAACCTCAGCCTCCCAGGTTCAAGTGATTCTCCTGCCTCAACTTCCCAAGTAGCTGGGACTACAGGTGCGTGACACCACACCTGGCTAATTTTTTGCATTTTCAGTAGAGACAGGTTTTCACCGTGTTAACCAGGATGGCCTGTGTATAATTCTTATGCCTTTGCATTCTCATAGCTTAGCTCCCAGTTTTGAGTGAGAACATACAATATTTGTTTTTTTATTTCTGTGTTACTTCACTTAGAATAATTGTCTCCAACTTCATCCAGGTTGCCTTGAATGCCAATATTTTGCTCCTTTTTTATGACTGAATAGTATTCTGTTGTGTGTGTGTGTGTGTGTGTATCATATTTCCTTTTTTGAGACAAAGACTCACTCTGTCACCCAGGCTGGCATGATATCGGCTCACTGAAACCTCCACCTCCCAGGTTCAAGAGATTTTCCTGCCTCAGCCTTCTAAGTAGCTGGGGTTACAGGCACTCGCCACTGCGCTCAGCTAATTTTTGTATTTTTAGTAGATACTGGATTTCACCAGGTTGGTCATGTTGGTCTCAAACTCCTGACCTCATGATCTGCCTGCCTCGGCCTCCCAAAGTGCTGGTGTTGTAACCAAGGGAGTGCGAAATCACCACTGAGACAAAGACTAGGCCAAATTACAGGGTCTTTATTGCTGGTGGCCACAGAGGACTCGGACTCGCGTCTCTCTAATCCGTGGCCCGGAAAGGAGGGTGTCAAGACCTTTTATGCCCGTAAATTGCCTCCTGGGTGGGTGTGAGGGTGAGGGGCTTTGGACATTCTGAGGGCCAGGGGACTTTGGACATTCCGATTGTTACTTAAGTGGTTCCCAGAAGTCAAGATAAGCGTTAGTTTACACATTGTCTGAGTAGGGTGGAAATTACAGAACTTGGTTACTTATTACAAGTCTTAGTTTTTCTTAAAATGGCACAGGGGCCAAAATAGCATTGGTTTGGACTGCTTGCCTGTCACATTAGGGTTACAGAGAGAAGTTTCAATGGAAAGCCGAGGTATGGTCTAGGTATGTAGTTTATGGGGTAATTACCATGTCACACTGGGATTACAGACACGAGTCACTGTGCCTGGCCTCACGTTTTCTTTATCCACTCATTGGTTGATGGACATTTAGGCTGGTTCTGTATTTTTGCAATTGCAAATTGTGCTGCTATGAACATGTGTGTGTGTGTGTGTCTTTTTTATATAATGATTTCTTTTTCTATGTATAGATACCCAGCAGCGGGATTGCTGGATTAAATGATAGTTCTACTTCTAGTTATTTATTTATTTATTTATTTTTCTTTTTGGTAGCCTTCTCTGCACTATACTTCTAGCTCTTTAAAAAATCTTCATACTGTTTAATTTTAGAGTGGTTGTACTAGTTTACATTCCCACTAGCAGTGTAAAAGTGCTTTTGTTTCACCACATTCATATCAACATCTAGCATTTTTAATTTTTAAATTATGACCATTCTTGTAGGAGTAAGGTAGTATCACATTGTGGTTTTGATTTGCATTTCCCTGATAACCAATGACACTTCGTATGTTTTCATATGTTTCTTGGCCATTTGTATATCTCCTTTTGAGAACTGTCTATTCATATTTTTAGCTGACTGTTTCATAGAATTTTTTTCTGATTCTTTTGAGTTCCTTGTACATTCAGAATATTTGTCTTTTGTTGGATGTATATAGATTGTGAAGATATTCTCCCATTTAGTGGGTTGTAAGTTTACTCTGCTGATTATTTCTGTTGTGGTGAAAAAGGTTTCTGGTTTAATTAAGTCCCATTTATTTTTCTTTGTTTTTGCTTCATTTACTTTTGTGTTCTTGGTCATGCACTGTTTGCCTAACTCTACGTCTATAAGAGTTTTTCCATTGTTATTTTCTACAATGTTTACAGTTTCAAATTTTAGATTTAACAGCCAGCACGGTGGCTCACGCCTGTAATCTCAGCACTTTGGAAGGCCAAGGCAGGTGAATTACCAGATCAGGAGTGCGATACCAGCCTGGCCAACATGGTGAAACCCCATCTCTACTAAAAATCCAAAAACTTAGCTGGGTGTCGTGGTGGGCACCTGTAATCCCAGCTACTTGGGAGGCTGAGGCAGGAGAATGACTGGAACCTAGGAGGTGGAGTTTGCAGTGAGCCAAGATTGCATCACTGCACTCCAGCCTGTGCAACAAAGTTGAGACTCCATCTCAAAAAAAACTGTTTTTAGATTTAAATCTTTGATCTATCTTGAGTTAATTTTTGTATAAGAGCTAAAGATTCAGTTGTATTCTTCCACATGTGGTTTCCCAATTATCCCGGCAACATTTGTTAAATAGGGTGTCCTTTTCCTATATTTATTTACTTTCTCAAAGATCATTGTCTGCAAGTATTTGGCTTTATTTCTGAGTTCACTATTCTGTTCTGTTTTTCTGTATGCCTATGTCTATACCACTAGCTTGTTGTTTTGGTAACTATAGCCTTGTAGTATAGTTTGAAGTTATGTAATGTGATGCCTCCAGTTTTCTACTTTTTGCTCAGTCTTGCTTTGGTTATGTGAACTTTTTTTTGTTCTATATGTATTTTAGGGTTTTTTTTCCTAGTCCTGTGAAGAATAATGGTGATATTTTGATTAAAAACTGCATTAAATTTGTAGATTGCTTTAGATAGTATGGTCAAGTATGGTCATTTTTACAATATTGACACTACCTATCCATGAGCATGGGCTATGTTTCCATTTGTTTGTGACATCTATAGATGGCTTCTTTAAGCAGTGTTTTGTAATTTTCTTTGTAGATGTATTTCACCTCCTTGATTAGGTATATTCCTAATTATTTTATTTTTTTGCAGGTTTTTTGCAACATGGGTTGAGTTCTTAATTCAATTTTCAGCTTGGTACCTGTTGGTGTATAGCAGTGCTGATGATTTGTGTACATTGATTTTGTATTCTGAAAGTTTACTAAATTTATTTATTAGATCTAGAATTTTTTTAATGTATCTTTAGAGTTTTCTTTCTTTTTTTTTTATTTTTAAATAAAGATGGGGTTTCACCATGATGGCCAGGCTGGTCTTGAACTCCTGACCTCAGGTGATCCACCCACCTCGGTCTCCCAAAGTGCTAGGATTACAGGTGTGAGCCACTGTGCCTGGCCTATCTTTAGGGTTTTCTACGTATAAAATTATATAATCAGTAAAGAGTGACAACTTGACTTCCTCTTTATGGATTTGGATGCCATTTATTTTTTATTTCACTTTTTTTATTTTTTGTCTAATTGCTCTGGCTAGGACTTCCAGCACTATGTTTAATATAATTGGTGTAAGTGAGCATTCTTGTTTTGTTCCAATTGTCAGGAAGAAAGTTTTACTTTTTCCTCATTTAGTATAATGTTGGCTGTGGGTATGTCATAAATGGCTTTTATTACCTTAAGGTATGTACCCCCTGTGCAGATTTTGCTAAGGGTTTCAATAATAAAAAGATGCTGGGCTAGGCACGGTGGCTCACATCTGTAATCCCAGCACTTTGGGAGGCTGAGGCGGCGGATCATCTGAGGTCAGGAGTTCAAGACCAGCCCAGCCAACATGGTGAAACCCCATTTCTTAAAAAAAAAAAAAAAAAAAAAAAAAGATGCTGGATTTTTTTCAAATGTTTTTCTGGGCTGGATGTGGTGGCTCATGCCTGTAATTCTAGCAGTTTGGGAGGCCAGCGCTGGTGGGTTGCCTCAGTTCAGGAGTTCAATACCAGCCTGGGCAACATGGTGAAACTCCTTCTTTACCAAAGTACAAAAATTTAGCTGGTGTAGTGACGCACACCTGTAATTTTAGCTACTTGGGAGGCCAAGGCATGACGATTGCTTGAACCCAGGAGGCAGAAGTTGCAGTGAGCCGAGATCACACCACTGCATCGTAGCCCAGGTGACAAAGATTTCATCTGAAGAAAAAAACAAATGTTATTCTGCATCTATTGAGAATATCATGTGGTGTTTTTTCAAAAAAAGTCTGCTTATGTGTTGTATCACATTTATTGACTTACTATTATGTTAAACCATCCATACATCCCTGGTATAAAATGCACTTGATCATGGTGTATTCTTATTTGATATGCTGTTGTATTTGGTAAGCTAGTATTTTGTTAAGAATTTGGCTGGGCACAGTGGCTCACGCCTGTAATCCCAGCACTTTGGGAGGCCAAGGCGGGTGGATCACCTGAGGTTGGGAGTTTGAGACCAGCCTGACCAACATGGAGAAACCCCATCTCTATTAAAAACACAAAAATAAATAAATTAGCTGGGCATGGTGTGCATACCTGTAATCCCAGACACTCGGGAGGCTGAGGTAGGAGAATTGCTTGAACCTGGAAAGCAGAGGCTGCAGTGAGCTGAGATTGTGCTAGTGCACTCCAGCCTAGGCAACAAGAGCAAAACTCCATCTCAAAAAAAAAAAAAAAAATAGAAGATTTTTGGCGGGGCTCCGTGGCTCATGCCTGCAATGCCAGCACTTTGGGAGGCCAAGGAGGGCAGATCACCAGAGGTTGAGAGTTTGGGACCAGGTTGACCAACAGGCAGAAACTCCGCCTCTACTAAAAATACAAAAAAATTAACTGGGTGTGGTGGCGCATGCGTGTAATCCCAGCTACTCCAGAAGCTGAGGCAGGAGAATCGCTTGAACCTGGAAGGTGGAGGTTGAGGGGAAATGAGATCAGGCCATTGCACTCCAGCCTTGGCAACAAGAGCGAAACTCTGTCTCCAAAAAAAAAAAAAGAATTTTTGCCCTATGTTCATCAGAAATATTAGTGTGTAGGTTTGTTTTGTGCTCTGTTCTTTTCTGGTTTTGGTATTAGGGTAATAATTGGCTTCATAGAATGATTTAGGAAAGATTCCCTCTTTTTCTATTTTTGAAATAGTTTCACTTGGGTTGGTACTAATTTTTCCTTGAATGTGTCATAGAATTCAGCTGTGAATCCATCTGGTCCTGGACTTTTTTTTTGCTTTTTTTTTTTTTAATTTTTTGAGACAGTCTCACTCCGTCACCAGGCGCCAGGCTGGAGTGCAGTGGCACAACCTTGGCTCACTGCAACCTCTGCCTCCCAGGTTCAAGTAAATCCCCTGCCTCAGCCTCCTGAGTAGCTGGGACTACAGGCGCGCGCCACCACGCCCAGCTAATTTTTTTGTATTTTTAGTAAGATGGTGTTTCACCGTGTTGGCCAGGAGGGTCTCGATCTTTTGACCTCGTGATCTGCCCACCTCAGCTTCCTAAAGTGCTGGGATTACAGGCGTGAGCCACCGCGCCCGGCCTTTTTTGCAATTTTTAAATTACTATTTCAATCTCACTACTTTTTATTGGTTTATGCTGAATTTCTATTTCTTTCTGGTTTAATCAAAAAGAGTTGTACATTTCCAGGAATTTATCTTTCTCCTCTAGGTTTTCTAGTTGGTGCTGTAAAAGTGTTCATAGTAGCAGTGAATATCTTTTGTGTTTCTGTGGTACTGTTTTGTTTCTAATCAAGCTTATTTAGATCTTCTCTCTTCTTGGTTAATCTCACTAATGGTCTATCAGTTTTGGTTATCTTTTAAAAAACCAGCTTTTTGATTCATTTGTCTTTTGTGTTATTTAAAATTTCAATAATATTACTTATTCTCTGATTATTGTCTTTTTTCCTTTTTTTTTCTTCCTATTGCTTTGAGCAAAATGATTATTGTTATATTTTTTTCCTTTTGTTGGGTTGGGGTTTGATTTGTTCTTGTTTCTCTAGTTCTCTGAGGTGTGAGGTTAAGTTTGATTTTTTTTTTTTTTTGAGACAGTGTCACACTCTGTTGTCCAGGCTAGATTGAGTGATATGATCTTGGCTCACTGTAAACTCCACCTCCCAGTTTCAAGCAATTCTCTGCCTCAGCCTGCCGAGTAGCTGGGATTACAGGTGCTCGCCACCACGCCCAGCTAATTTTTGTATTTTTAGTAGAGACAGGGTTTCACCATCTTGGCCAGGCTGGTATTGAACTCCTGACCTCATAATTCACCGGCTTCGGCTTCCCAAAGTGCTGGAATTACAGGCGTGAGCCACTGCCCCTGGCCTAGATTTTTCTATTTGTGCCTTTTCAGACGTTTTGATGTAGGTATTTAATGCTATGAATTTTCCTCTTAGCACCACTTCTGCTGTATTCCAGAGGTTTTAATAGGTTGTGACACTACTGTTAGGGACAAGCTGTGCTGTTTCAGAAAACCCCCTCCTTGCAGGCTGACCCCTTCCCCCCCTCTAATTGCTCCACAGGTGCATTCCTGAACCCCTACCTAGGAGCCACACCAAGGCTGCCAGATATGTGGCAATTAAGCAAAGCCTGATTATAGCCATCCAGGCAGCTCGAGGGAGGACAGGGAAAACATATGTTGGTTATCCATACTTGTAAATTCCTGTTTGACACATATCTGTAAACAATCCTGGTTTCTGTCTTTTTTTAAAGACTGCTGCCACAAAAGTCACAGGATGATGTATTGTAGGTCTGTTACAAGTTAACAAACCATTTCTGTGCCTGTGAATAGATTATATTTATATTACCCTATATAAACCCCTGGTTTTGTAAGCTCAGGGCTGCCTCCTCTGACTGTTGTGGAGCAGCCGGGCAGGTTAATAAAACTTTCTTGCCTGACTTTGGGTCTATTCTGCTTTCTCTCAGTGACCCTTAAAACTACTATTGTTTAGGGCCAGGTGCGGTGGCTCACGCCTGTAATCCCAGCACTTTGGGAGGCCGAGGTGGGCGGATCACGAGGTCAAGAGATCGAGACCATGGTAAAACCCCGTCTCTACTAAAAAATACAAAAATTAGCTGAGTGTGGTGGCGCAGGCCTGTGGTGCCAGCTACTCGGGAGGCTGAGGCAGGAGAATTGCTTGAACCCGGGAAGTGGAGGTTGCAGTGAGCTGAGATCCCGCCACTGCACTCCAGGCTGGTGCCTGGTGGCAGAGCAAGACTGTCTCAAAAAACAAAAAAAAACAAAAAACTACTATTGTTTAGTTTTTAAAAAATTTAAATTTTCATCTTGATTTCATTGTTGATGCAACAATCATTCAAGACCAGGTTATTTAATTTCCATACATTTGCACGGTTTTGAGGATTCATTTTGGAATAGATTTTCAATTTTATTTCAATGTGGTCAGAAAGACTACTTTATATAATTTTGATTTTCTTAAATTTGGTGAGACTTATTTTGTGGCCTATATATGGTCTATTTTGGAAAATATTTTATGAGCTGATAAATAGAATGTATATTCTTCAGTTGTTGGGTAAAATGTTCTGTAAATATCTGTTAAGTTCATTTGTTCTACGCCATAATTTAAATTCCTTGTATCTTTGTTGACTTTCTGTCTAGATGACCTTTCTAATATTGTCAGTGGGGTATTCAAGTACCCCACAATTATCCTTCCTTCCTTCCTTCTCCTTCCTTCCTTCCCTCCCTCCCTCCCTACCTCCCTCCTTCCTGTCTTCCTTCCTTCCTTCCTTCCTAGGTTCTGTTTTCCAGGCTGGAGTGCAGTGGTGCAATCTCAGCTTACTGCAACCTTCAAACAATTCTCCTGCCTCAGCCTCCTGAGTAGCTGGGACTACAAGCAGGTGCCACCATGCCAGGCTAATTTTTTGTATTTTTAGTAGAGATGCGCTTTCACTGTGTTAGCCAGGATGGTCTCAATCTCCTGACCCTGTGATCCACCCACCTTGGCCTCCCAAAGTGCTGGGATTACAGGCGTGAACCATCAAGCCCAGCTGTTTATTGCATTGCTTTCTATCTTATCTCTTAGGTCTAGAATAAATTATTTTATAAATTTGGGAGCTCCCATATTAGGTGCATATGTATTTAGAACTGTGATGTTTTCCTGTTGGACTAGTTCTTTTGTGCTATAGCTGGCCTAGAGTTAGAGCCTGAACAACACTATTTTATAAAAGACAAAGTTGTGTTTTAAATAAGTTGTAACGGCTGCCCCATTCTCCTCACAATAACTGCTAGCCTTGGCGTCTGTAAGTAAAATTGCT